>CAUYLG010009202.1:0-27837 GCA_963573385.1 Cacajao melanocephalus
CTGTGAGTCTGATGGGCTTCCCTTTGTGGGTAACGTGACCCTTCTCTCTGGCTGCCCTTAGCATTTTCTCCTTCATTTCAACCCTGGTGAATCTGACGATTATGTGCCTTGGGGTTGCTCTTCTTGAGGAATATCTTTGTGCTGTTCTCTGTATTTCCTGGACTTGAATATTGGCCTGCCTTGCTAGGTTGGGGAAGTTTTCCTGGATAATATCCTGAAGAGTGTTTTCCAGCTTGGATCCATTCTCTTCGTCACATTCAGGTACACCTATCAAACGTAGATTAGGTCTTTTCACATAGTCCCGTATTTCTTGGAGACTTTGTTCATTCCTTGTTACTCTTTTTTCTCTAATCTTGCATTCTTGTTTTATTTCATTGAGTTGATCTTCAACCTCTGATATCCTTTCTTCTGCTTGGTCAATTCGGCTGTTGAAACTTGTGCATGCTTCGCGAAATTCTCATGTTGCGTTTTTCAGCTCCATCAATTCATTTATATTCCTCTCTAAGTTATCCATTCTTGTTAGCATATCGTTAAATCTTCTTTCAAGGTTCTTAGTTTCTTTGCATTGGGTTAGTACATGTTCTTTTAGCTCACAGAAGTTTCTTATTATCCACCTTCTGAAGCCTGATACTGTCAGTTCATCGCACTCATTCTCCGTCATGCCTTGTTCTCTTGCTGATGAGGAGCTGCGATCCCCTGTAGAAGGAGAGGCATTCTGATTTCGGGTGTTCTCAGCCTTTTTGCACTGGTTTCTTCCTATTTTTGTGGATTTATCCACCTGTCGTCTTTGTAATTGCCGACTTTCAGATTGGGTCTGAGTGAACGTCCGGCTTGTTGGTGATGAAGTTTTTTCTGTTTCTTAGTTTTCCTTCGCAGACGCCCTTTCCTCACAGAGCTAGGCCTTCCCGGGTTCAGCTGTGCTTACTGTGAAACTCTCAGTCCTCAGCGCTTCCAATTGCTGTTCTCCTTGTGGGGATGGGACCAGCCGGGCCCGACTCACAGGGCACCCAGTCTGGTATACTTCTCACCGAGAAGCGCCGCGCTGGCCAAAAGAGTTGTGCCGGCGACCTGTGTGGCTCCTCCGCTGGGTAGCTCCCAGTTTGTGGGCAACAGAAATTCGTCTGAAATTGTGGCGTCCACTCGCTCTCTCTGCTTTCACTGGGAGCTACAATCCTGGTTTGTGGCTAATCGGCCATCTTGGATCTCTCTCCATTTCTTCTTTTTTTTAAGATTGAGTCTCACTTTGTCACCCAGGCTGGAGTGTGCCATGGCGTGATGTCAACTCACTGTAACCTCTGCCTCCAAGGTGCAAGCAATTCTCATGCCTCAGGCTTCCATGTAGCTGGGATTACAGGTGCATGCCACCATAACCAGCTAATTTTTGTATTTTAAGTAAGACGGGGTTTCACCATGTTGGCTAGGCTGGTCTCAAACTCCTAACCTCAAGTGGTCCACCTGCCTTGGCCTCCCAAAGTGCTGGGAGCCTGTAAAGGTGAGCTGCCGTGCCCAGCCACATTTTATTTCTATTCTTTGGGCAATTACTCTTAAAATTGTAAACTTATAAACTTGGCTTAAACTAATATATGGTTAACCAGTATCTCTGGCCTCCTTCCAAATGATATTCACAAATCAGTGAACTCTGATTTCACTCTCCTATCTTCCACTTTATTGTTGATAATAATTTTAGATCCACTTTGCTTTTAAATCTCCCCAAATATACCCATCATCATTATTATTTACACTCAATGCATATGTATATTTAACAAAATGTTTTACCCATTGATTTCTTTTTAACACATTGCTTTCTGCTCTCCATTTATTGAGTTATTTTATTCCTCCAAGTTCTTTCAAGACAGGCTGTCAGTATTAAACTCCACAGTTATTTTCCTCAGGGTTTGGTTGGGGGAGGTTTCGAGACAGGGTCTCACTCTGTCGCCCAGGCTGGAGTTCCGTCCCTTGACCTCACTGCAACCTCTGCCTCCTGGGCTCAAGTGATCCTCCCACCTCAGCTTCCTGAGTAGCTGGAACCACAGGCACACACCACAACACCTGTCTAATTTTTGCATTTTTGTAGAAATGGGGTTTCACCATGTTGTCCAAGCTGGTTTTGAATGCCGGAGCCCAAGTGATCCATCTACCTCGGCCTCCCAAAGTCCTGGGATTACAGGTGTGAGCCACTGTGCCTAGCCTTTTTCCTCAGTTTTTTTTTTTTTTTAAGACTAGGTTTCACTGCGGTGGTCAGGATGGTCTAGATCTCAACCCTGTGATCCGCCTGCCTTGGCCTCCCAAAGTGCTGAGATTACAGGCATGAGCCACTGCGCCCAGCCTGTTTTTTTTTGTTTGCTTGTTTTGTTTTGTTTTGTTTTGAGAGAGAGTCTCGCTCTGTCTCCCAGGCTGGAATGCAGTGGCACAATCTTAGCTCACTGCAACCTCTGCCTCCCAGGTTCAAGTGATTCTCCCACCTCAGCCTCCTGAGTAGCTGAGATTACAGGCGTAAGCCACCATGCCCAGCCTTTCCTCAGTTTTTAAATTGGGTCTTACTCATGAACAACAGTTTAGCAGAACTGATCTCTACAGTACTTTAAAGATATTACTCCACTGAATTCTTAAATTACCACCGAAATACTTACTTCCTCTTCCTCCTCTTCCTCTTCTTCTTCCTCTGCTTCTTCTTCTTCTTCATTAAGAGGTGGAGGTAAAGGACCGAGGATATCCTCCATAAAATTAAATGGTTTTCCTACCATTTCAGGGGGTAAAGGAGGGCCAATCAACTCATCATCAGAAGAGTCAGAACTCTCTTCACTTTCACTGCTGCTCGTATCCCTGAAAATACAGAAACAGAAACTCTTTGCCTCTGCTGCAATAAAGAGCACACTTTGCAAATAGTATTCACTTCTCAGGAAACCTTTCCTCTCCTTTTAACAATAATTGGGTATTTTTCAATTTTTTTAAAATTTGTAGTTCAAGCATTAAATGTTTAATGCAAATATTATTTTATCTTAAAGTTAAAAAAAAACCTGTCTTACTCAAACATAAAGTCAAAAATAATGGATCACAGCAATTATATGTTAGATGCCATTAGACCATTATCACTCATCAAGAGACAGGTGAGACTGAATGCAATGGTTCACACCTGTAACCCCAACACTTTCAGGGACCAGGTCAGATGGACTACTTGTGCCCAGGAGTTTGGGAGTAGCCTGGGAAACATCGTGAGACCCTGTCTCTACAAAAAATAAAAATTACCCAGGTGTGGTGGCATGTGCTTGTGGTACCAGCTACTCAGAAGGCTGAGGTGGCAGGATCACTTGAGCTGCAGTGAGCCATGACTGCATCACTGTACTCTAACCTGGACAAGAGAGTGAGACCCTGTCTCAAAATATATAGAATAAAAATTTAAACATTTTAAAGAGAGACAGGTGAACAAGGAAATATAGAAGAAAAACTACAAAATAGTAAAGAACAAAAAACCACTGAGATAACCAGTGCCTCGATTAACTATATTTGAATCCAATTCCTGATTGCCACAGGAGCAAATAAAGCCAGTCATCTAAGGAAGTTAGTATTACTCCCAAAATGTTTCAATATAATTTCCGAAATACAAATTATTTCTCACGGCTAATCCAAGTTTGCCACGTTGCCAAAACATTAAGTGTAGCATTCTTGCATTCTAAAAACACCTTACTCTAACCATGGGGTCGAAGGGAGAGAATCCAGTCATGGTTTCTTAGCTTCTGTTTCTGGTCGGGCCAGTGAAGCCATTTCCTCATCCCTCTTTTCTACTTATCACTAGACAGAAACTAAAAACCGTAACTTCAGAATGCTGAAAGTCTAAAAGAAAACAACAATATAAGGCAGGTTGGACAGGCTTGAGAGTCTAGAGCATATCATATTGATCCTTAAGTGGTTTCCTCTCCACCACACCTGAGGACTATTACACACTCTCATTAAGGTTTCTATCAAACACCTGTAGACATAGCCCTCACCATCCACCACTCCTCCATCTGCCCCCAGAGTTGAGAATTCAGCATTCTTAATTGTATCAATTAATCTTTCAAAGATTTTATAAGATTAAAAGTGTCACTGCCTTCTAATGAAGTATCTCTGGTATGTAAGTTCCAGGAACGCACAAATTTCTATTTTGTTCTGGCATCTAACATGTTTTTCTAGCATCTAAAAAATGCTTCACGTAACAGGCACTCAATATCTACCGAAGGAAAAACATGAGATTTTTTGTTTTCATCTAGGTTCAAAATTGAAAAGAATATATTCTCACATACACATTACCCTTAAACAGAGGTATATGAACTAGCAACCTCCACAACTATCTGAGTTTCTAGATCTGAACCACTGCCTAGCTCAAATCTCCACCCTAAGAGGCCTTCTTTCTAATTGAACAGGTTAAATTTGGTTCACTAGAGGTCTGCACGTGCAGTTCTGTCGGCTGACTCACTCTTCCCATAGATTGTTACATGACCTTTTATCATCTTTGGAGTTTCCTCAATGTCTCCTCCTTAAAGACGCCTAAGGGCACACCCCTTTTAACCTTCAGGAACACCACCAGTTCCCATTGCCTTAATTACCTTTGTTTATCTCATTACCTTTATCTTCATTACATGCTTGCTAAGTTATTTTATTTGGTTATTTAGTTGTTTATAATCTATTATCCATCCCTTCAAATACTCCCATAATAATGTGAGTTCAATAAGAACAAAGGTCTCATCAGACCTTGCTAATTGCTGTATTTCAGTGCCTGAAACACTGTGTAATCCACAGTAGATGCTCAATAAGTAACAGACGAATGACTAAATAAATTTATATTAAGCTATTCATACCCCAAAATCTTCCCCCTTATGATTAAAGCACAAGTTTCCAGCTCTACCGGTTTAGAAACAACAGATTTTTTTTTTCTTTGAGACAGAGTTTCACTCTGGAGTACCCGGGCATGATCTTGACTTACACCCCCTTCAAGCAAGTCAAGAGATTCTCTTGCCTCAGCCTCCCAAGTAGCTGGGATTACAGGCATGCACCACTACGTCCAGCTATTTTTGTATTTTTAGTAGAGACAAGGTTTCACCATGTTGACCAGGCTGGTCTTGACCTCAAGTGATCCACCCACCTCGACATCCCAATGTGCTGCAATGACAGGCATGAGCCACCGTGCCCAGCCGTAAGTCACAGATTTTTTTAATGCAAAATTATTCAAACCATGACATCTACAGCATTGACCTGAAATGCTGATTATTAGCACCCATACTAAGTTAACTGAGTTAACTTGCTAAGAAGTAAGCACTGAACTGAGTATTAAATTGATCCATGTTGATTTCACAGGCCTAATAAACACATAAAATCTTGATGGGATGGAATGCATTTGCTTCTGTGCAACTTCTAATTCCATGTCTGGCTTTGTGCTTCTAACATGCACCAACAAAACAAAGATTTTTAACATATTTTTAATATTCTGAAAAACAAAATCCATGAAATTATGTCCAAAAATGGCCCTGATAAAAAACAGAATACATTCCATGTTTAAATAATGCCTTGATTCAATGTGTTGCCAAAACACAAACTAGAGCCTGGGAAACAGTATGTATTAAAAGTGAAAATGCTTAGAGTCAAATTCTATTTTTTTTTCTCAGCAAATATTTTGCAGGAAATTTTAACTAGCATTAAACAAAATCAAGGCCAGTGACTCACACCTGTATCCCAGTACTTTAGGAGACCAAGGCAGGTGGATCACCTGAGGTCAGGAGTTTGAGACCACCCTGACCAAGATGGTGAAACCTCTTTCCTACTAAAAATATAAAAATTAGCTAGGCATGGTGGTGGTTGCCTATAATCCCAGCTACTCGGGAGGCTGTGGCAGGAGGACCGCTTGAACTCAGAAGGCAGAGGTTGTAATGAGCCAAGATTGTACCACTGCACTAAAGTTTGGGCAACAGAGCAAGACTCTGTCTCAAAAAATAAAAATAAACAATATCTGTAGTGGTACAATTTCACTTTAGGAAGTAAATTCATAAGCACAACTCACTGTTTCTGGTACCAATTTTTTCTTTTGTGTATGTGTGTGTGAGACAAAGTCTCACTCTTGTTGCCCAGGCTGGAGTGCAAAGGCACGATCTCAGCTCACTGCAACCTCTGCCACCAAGGTTCAAGCGATTCTCCTGTCTCAGCTTCCCACATAGCTGGGATTACAGGAGTGTGCCACCATGCCCAGCTAATTTTTTGTCTTTTTAGTAGACACAGGGTTTTACCATGTTGGTCAGGATGGTCTCAAACTCCTGACCTCAGATGATCCCCCGCCTCAGCCTCCCAAAGTGCTGGGATTACAGGCATAAGCCACCATGCCAGACCTCTGGTATAGATTTTTAAAAAGAAAATGCAAATGCCTAAATGATTCACACCTCACAAATTCAAAGTACATTTATCCTATTCATAGGATAAATGACGTTTCTTCTCTGTATTTGATTTTTGAGTGGCAACTTATATTCATATATTTCTTTAAAACCTATAATAGCTAGTAGTTTAAGATGACTGTCTTACTCTAAACCAAATTTCAACACCATTGCAGATTCTTTTTTTAAGTTCTGGGATCCACGTGGAAATGTGCAGGTTACATAGCTATACATGTTCCATGGTGGTTTGCTGCACCTATCAATCCATCATCTAGGTTTTAAGCCCCACATGCATCAGGTATTTGTCCTAATGCTCTCCCTCCCCTAGCCCCCCCACTCCCCGGGGATAGGCCCCAGTGTATGATGTTCCGCTCCCTGTGTCCATGTGTTCTCATTGTTCAGCTCCCATTTATGAGTGAGAACATGTGGTATTTGGTTTTCTGTTCTTGTGTTAGTTTGCTGAGGATGATGGCTTCCAGCATCATCCATGTTCCTGCAAAGGACATGAACTCATTCTTTTTTTATGGCTACATAGTATTCCATGGTGTATACGTGCCACATTTTCTTTATCCAGTCTATCATTAAAGAGCATTTGGATTGGTTCTTTGTTTTTGCTATCGTAAATAGCGCTGCAATAAACATACGTGTGCACGTGTCTTTATACTAAAATGATTTATATTCCTCTAGGTATATACCCAGTAATGGGATTGCTGGGTCAAATGGTATTTCTGGTTCTAGATCCTTGAGGAATTGCCACACTGTCTTCCACAATGGTTGAACTAATTTACGTGGTTCCCACCAACAGTGCAAAAGCGTTCCTATTTCTCCGCAGCCTTGCCAGCATCTATTATTTCATGAATTTTTAATAATCACCTTTCTCACTGGCATGAGATGGTATCTCATTGTGGTTTTGATTTGCATCTCTCTGATGATGAGTGATAATGAGCTTTTTTTCATGTTTGTTGGCCACATAAATGTCATCTTTTGAGAACTATCTGTTCATATCCTTTGCCCACTTTTTGATACGGTGGTTTGTTTTTCTCCTGTAAATTTAAGTTCCTTGTAAATTCTAGACATTAGACCTTTGTCAGATGGGAAGACTGCAAAAATTTTCTTCCATCCTGTAGGATGCCTGTTCACTCTGATGCTAGTTTGTTTTCTTTTTTTTAATTTTTTTTTTTTTTTGATGCTAGTTTCTTTTGCTGTGCAGAAGCTCTTTAGTTTAATTAGATCCCATTTGTCAATTTTGGCTTTTGTTGCAATTGCTTTTGGCGTTTTTGTCATGAAGGCTTCGCCCATGCCTATGTCCTGAATGGTATTGCCTAGGTTTTCCTCTGGGTTTTTATGGTTTTGGGTTTTACAATTAAGTCTTTCCATCTTAAGTTAATTTCTGTACAAAGTGTAAAGCTGGGGACCAGTTTCAGTTTTCTGCATATGGCTAGCCAGTTTTACTAGTTCTTTAAGACTACCAGCTGGTATAGATTTTAGAGGACTGTCTTTCTCTAAACCAAGTTTCAACACCATTGCTGATATTCAAAAAATTTGCCCGTTTTGTGAAACAGACTCTCAAGATACCAAAAAGGAAAAAAATTAACCTAACAATTACCAAAATATGTAAATGACTGAATAAAATACAACCAAGAGAGCAAAAGAATAATCCCAGAAATGTATTTAACTTAGAAAAAATTTACATTTAATGAGTATGCATTTAAAAACTGAAGAAAATTACCACTGGGTAATGAATGCTGGAACATAAGTTAGAAAACAACCTTGGAATCCTACCTCACATTACGCCCTGGACTCTCCAAGATGAAATCAACCCAAAAAAAAAGCAAACAACTAACCTTCCATTTAAACAATGAACAGTCAACAAATATATTTACATCACTTTTCCTCGGAAACTGATATACAGGAAGGTAAAGAAGTTTTTTTCTTTAATAGATCTAGTCTTATATCCAGATAAAGCGGTTTTTCTGAAAAAAGGCAAAATCTCAATTTCACTTACAGTAACAGCCAAGTAGATTACATCAAAAAACAAAACAAAAACACCTTCTCACAGACATCCCTTATAAATTCCAGACAAAATATAATACCAAAAACAGGCAGAAACTGAAAATTAACACTTGTAAGAAGAGAATGACATTGGGTCATTCCCCATTTTTTTTTTTTTTAAACACGGTGTTTCACCATGTTGGTCAGGCTGGTATTGAACTTCCGACCTCAGGTGGTCCGCCCGCCTTGGCCTCCAAAGTGCTTGGATTACAGGCGTGAGCCACCACTCCCGGCCCATTCCTTATTTTTAAACGGCTTTTGTCCTGACGGGAGGACCAATCATGTACTGGGGTAGCTAAAACTCAGACAGGAACCTGCCATCTTAATCAGAGGACAGAAATCAGGATGGAAAATGAGGAGGGGAGACCCCTCTGAGGAAAAAGCTACAAAAGGAGAAGAGAGAAAATTCTGCCTAAAACTCTACACAACTCTCTGGTTGCATTCTGGAAAACACATGCATGGGGCAGATTCCAAGCAGTACAGGTAAGGCTAAAAGAACAAATGCCACGTGCAGTTGCTCATGCCTGTAATCCCAGCACTTTGGGAGGCCAAAGTGGGTGAATTGCTTGTGCTCAAGTGTTCAAGACCAGCCTGGGCAACATGGTGAAACCCCATCACTACAAAAATTAGCTGGGCATGGTGGCACGCACCTACAGTCCCAGCTACTTGGTGGGGCTGAGGTGACAGGATCACTGAGCCTGGGAGGCAGAATTTGCAGTGAGCTGAGATGATGCCACTGCACTCCAGCCTGAGCAACAAAGAAAGAATCTGTATCAAAAAAAAAAAAAAAAAAAAAAGACTAATCAGAGACTTCAGCTGTGGTCTACCAAAGAGAAACAGTCTCAAGTTGAGTTCGGCCAAGTTATCTGCCGAAAACAAAACAAAAACATCAATAACCTTGAGAGGAACATAACGGGATCCAGACACTCTAAAATATACCATTCACAATATCCACAATGCAATCTAAAATTAGTAGACATACAAAAAAACATGAAAAGGGGACCTATATTCAATTTTAAAAGTCAATAAGGAAGATCAATGCTTAGAAGACCCACATATTAGATTTGGCAGACCAGGAATTTAAATCAGTTATCATAATTATGCTCAAGGCAAAAGAAAATATATTTATAATAAATGAACAGAAAGAAATCTCAGCAGAGAAAAAGAAACTATAAAAAGTAACAAAATGGGGCCAGGTGCGGTGGCTCATGCCTGTAATCCCAGCACTGTGGGAGGCCAAGGTGGGCTGATCATCTGAGATCAGGAATTCAAGACCAGCCTGGCCAACATACTGAAACCCTGTCTCTACTAAAAATACAAAAATTAGCCAGGCATGGTGGTGCATGCCTGTAATCTCAGCTACTCAGGAGGCTGAGGATTTTGCAGCTACTCAGTAAGCCGAGATTGTGCCACTGCATTCCAGCCTGGGCAACTAGAGACTCCGTCTCAAAAAAAAAAAGAGTAATAAAATGGAAAGAGCAGCCATAAAAAAGAATGAGTTCATGTCTTTTGCAGGGACATGGATGAAGCTGGAAGCCATCATCCTCAGCAAACTAACACAGGAACAGAAAAACAAACCTACATGTTCTCACTTTAAGTGGGAGTTGAACAGTGAGAACACATGGACACAGGGAGGGGAACATCACACACTGGGGCCTGTCAGGACGTGGGAGGCAAGGGAAAGGAGAGCATTAGGGGAAATGCCTAATGCATGCTGGGCTTAAAACCTAGATGACGGGTTGACAGGTGCAGCAAACCACCATGGCACATGTATACCTACGTAACAAACCTGCACGTTCTGCACATGTATCCGAGAACTTAAAAAAAAAAAAAAAAAAACAAGGAAATACTGAGGACAATGTACACTACATGGGTAATTAAAATTTCAGACTTCACCTATAATCCAAGCACTTTGGAGGCCAAGGCAGGCAGATCACCTGAGGTCAGGAGTTCAAGACCAGCCTGACCAACATGGTGAAACTCTGTCTTTAAAAAAATAAAAAAATAAAAAATTTCAGCCTTCACCACTAAATAATTCATTCATGTAACCAAAAACCACTATACCCCAAAAGCTACTGAAATAAAATAAAAACTAAAACAAAAATTTTAAAAATGGAAATTATAAAACTGAAAAATATATGAAATTGTTTTCTAAATTATGTGGATGGACTTAACAGCATCTAGAGATCACAGAAGTCAGTAAATGAGAAGACAGATAAATAGAAATTATCCAATCTAAAAAACAGAGATGAAAAGACTAAAAAATAAAAACACTAAGAGAATTTCTGTGACTTGTAAAACAAAAATCAAAAGGTTTAAAATATGCATAATTCAACACCCAGGAAGGAGAGAGAAAGGGCAAGAAAAATAATTTAAAAGTACCCTAGGCCAGGCGCGGTGGCTCATGCCTCTAATACCAGCACTTTGGAAGGCCAAGGTGGGCAGATCATTTGAGGTCAGGAGTTTGAGACCAGCCTGACCAACATGGTAAAACTCTGTCTCTACCAAAATTTCAAAAACATTAGCTTGGCATGGTAGCCCGCACATGCAATCCCAGCTACTTGGGAGGCTGAGGCAGGAGAATCACTTGAACATGAGAAGCAGAGGTTGCAGTGAGCCCACATCATGCCACTGCACTCCAGCCTGGGCAACCTTCTCAAACAAACAAACAAAAAAGAGTAACTGGGGGCCGGACCCAGTGGCTCATGCCTGTAATCCCAGCACTTGGAAAGACGAGGCGGAAGGATCATGAGGTTAGGAGTTCAAGACCAGCTTGCACACATGGTAAAACCTGTCTCTACTAAAAATACAAAAATTAGCTGGTCGTGGACATCCAGCTACTTAGGAGGCTCACATCTATAATCCCAGCACTTTGGAAGGCCAAGGCAGGCAGATCACCCAAGGTCAGGAGTTTGAGACTAGCCTGGCCAACATGGTGAAACCTCATCTCTACTAAAAACAGAAAAATCAGCCAGGCGTGGTGGCGCATGCCTGTAATCCCAGCTACCTGGGAGGCTGAGGCAGGAGAATCATTTGAATCTAGGAGGTGGAGGTTGCAGTAAGCCGAGATCACACCACTGCACTCCAGTGGACAAAAGAGCAAGACTCTGTCTCAAAAAAATTAAAAAATTAAAACTCTATTAACACCTAGAAACTGATAGTTTAACAGAAGTCTTTTGTAAAAATTGGGCACCTGGAAGATGATTTGGAGCAATCTCTGATCACATTTAATCCTGAGGATGTTGGTTCAATATCTTCCTTTTGTCTTCTTAATTCTTTCTCTCTGTTCATTTCTTCTTCTTTTTCTCTTGCTTCTGAAAAGAGTAAAAAAAAAAATTCCAACCATTAAAATTCAAAATTTGTTAGAAAGGCTAAAAATAAACATAGTCACAAACACATAACTCAGAGTGTTACCAGTAAAAGCAAAAAATTATCAACCACAGCCACTGTGGAAAACAATATGGTGGTTTCTCAAAAAGCTAAACATGGAACTACCATGTGATCCAGTAATTCCACTTCTGGTACATGTCCAAAGAAACTGAAAGCAGGGTCTAAAAAAGATATTTGTATACCCACGTTCATAACAACATAATTCACAACAGCTACAATGTAGAAGTACCCATCTATAGATGAATGCATTAGCAAAAGGTGCTATATCCACACAATGAAATATTACACAGCCTTAAAAAGGAAGGAGATTCTGCAATGCACTACAACTTGGATAAACCTGAAGGACATTATGCTAAGTGAAAGAGACCACTCACAAAAAGACAAATGTTGTATGAAGCCACTTACATGAGGTAATCTAGAGTAGTCGAAGTGAGAGACAAAAAGTACAATAGTGGGTACCAGAGGCTGCAGGAACGGGGAATGAAGAACTGTTCAATACGTATAGAGTTTCAGCTTTACAAGATGAACAGTGTTATAGAGATGGATGGTGGTGATGGTTGTACAACACTATGCACTTAAGATGGTACATTTTACGTGTATTTTATCACCATTTTTAAAATTAGAAAAAAAAAATCAACCTAAATGGCCAATGTTGTAAAGTGAATTGAACAAAATTACTGCATAGCAATATAATATTAACTGCAGACAATAAAAATAGTGATAGAAAACAGAAATCTGAAAAAATATTAACAGATATGCTAAGCAAAATTAGCATAATGTAGATGGTGATATATTTAAAAAAATATTCAAAGGTGAGATTTTTAGGTAATTTACTGTTTAATGTTTTAAAACATAAATTTAGCACTTCTTTTCTGAATTTCCTACACTAGAATTTTGGTCAGAGACTAGCTATCAAAATCATAATAAAATTTATACTATAGGCTGTTCTGTCCATAGAGTAGCCATTCTTTTATTCCTTTACTTTCCTAATAAACTTGCTTTCATGTTAGTAAAAAAAATTCTACATTAAGTTTCTAGAGTTGTTTACTCTGGAAAGACAAAAAATGTTAAAAATATTAACTTTTGGCCAGGCGTGGGGGCTCACTCCTGTAATCCTAGCACTTTGGGAGGCCAAAGTGGGCGGATCACCTGAGGTCAGCAGTTCCAAGAGCAGCCTGGCCAACAAGTTGAAACCCCATCTCTACTAAAGATATAAAAAATTAGCCAGGTGTGGTGGCATATGCCTGTAATCCCAGCTACTCGGGAGGCTGAGGCAGGAGAATCACTTGAACCTTGGAGGCGGAGGCTGCAGTGAGCTGAGATCGTGCCATTGTACTCCAGCGTGGACAAAAAGAGCAACAAAAAAATTTTTTTTAACTTTTTTTTCCCTCCGATAATCTCACTCTACATTTGTGGGGGCACTAGGAAGAAAAAGAATTATGTATGAATAGAGTGGTTTTCAACTGCCATCATTCTCAATAACCTAAGAGAATCATTAGCATTTTTTTTCTTCACTTAATAATGAAATACAATACAACCCAAGTTAAGCAGCAGCAAAGGGTACTTATCAATTGGAATGTTGTATTCTTTAGGGTCTTTAGTTGCTGGGACATGGAGGATGAGGAACAAAGATACCCAGCAAGCATCAACAAAGAACTACATAGTCTTTCATGTCAAATATGGAAGACAAAACCCTCCAGGAAGAGGTAAGGGAAATATTATGACTCTAGATCATGTTGACTTTTTGTCTTCTGGGCTGAGGTGGGTTAAGAGTCAACAATTCTGCATTCTGATGCTAAAGACTGGAAAAATTTTTTTAAAAGCATAGTGTCCAGATTTAAGAATGGACCTGCTTAGCTCCTAGCTCTCTCTGTTTTTTCAGCCAATCCCTCCAGACCTCTAGGGGTGGCAGCAGCATTTGTACTCTAGACTCATCTTCTCCCTCAGGTCTTAGAGCCAATTATATTCCCAATCAGGAAAAGATATTGAGGTTGCCTACTCAGCTGCCATTTCCCTCTTTTTTTTTTTTTTTTTTTTTTTAAAGACGGGGTTTCACCATGTTTGTCAGGCTGATCTTGAACTCCCGCCTCGGGTGATCCACCCGCCTTGGCCTCCAAAATGCTTGGATTACAGGCATGAGCCACCACGCCTGGCCCCCTCTTTTTTTCTATTATTAATTTTTAATAGAGATGGGGGTCTCACTATGTTGCCCAGGCTGGTCTTGAACTCCTGCACTCAAGTAATTCTCCTGCCTCAGGTATTACAGATCTGAGCTACCACACCATGCCAGTCCTCCCTCTTTTTCCCTTGGTTTTGTCTTTGTTTTGTTTTGAGATGAAATCTAACTCTGTCACCAGGCTGGAGTGCAGTGGCACAATCTCAACTCACTACAACCTTCGCCTCCTGGGTTCAGGCAATTCTCCTGCCTAAGCCTCCCAAACAGCTGGGATTATAGGTGCCAGCCACCATGCCCAGCTAATTTCTGTATTTTTAATAGAGACAGGGTTTCACCATGTTGGCCATGCTGGTCTGGAACTCCTGGCCTCAAGCTATCCACCTGCCTCAGCCTCACAAATGTGTGCTGGGATTATAGACATGAGCCACTATGCCCAGTCTAACAATTCTTTTAGAAAGTCTACATTTCATATGTCTTAGACATACTTATAGCTTTCAAGAACATAAAAAACGGCCAGACGCGGTGGCTCACGCCTGTAATCCCAGCACTTCGGGTGGCCGAGGTGGGCGGATCACGAGGTCAAGAGAGCAAGACCATCCTGGCCAACATGGTGAAATCCTGTCTCTACTAAAAACACAAAAATTAGCTGGGCGTGGTGGCGTGCGCCTGTAGTCCCAGCTACTCGGGAGACCGAGGCAGGAGAATTGCTTGAACCCGGGAAGCGGAGGTTGCAGTGACCAAGATCACGCCACTGCACTCCAGCCTGGCGCCTGGCAACAGAGCAAAACTCTGTCTCAAAAAAAAAAAAAATAAAAATAAAAAAAAATTTGTACCATTATCATTTCCAGAAAATTCACAGTACATATTTCACTGAGGTTTTATAGTAATCCATCCTTTCCACTAGTGCATTTAGCAACCAAGACAGCTCATACCCCCATGTACAGACAAACTTGCTATTGAAAGGTCAAACTCTTAGTTTCCTCAAGTGTGCTATCAATACCCAGGGAAAGACCAATACCAAGCATGAGATAAATAATGCCCATACGAGAATTTCCAACTTTTAAAAAAAGTCAAACCGCCTTCAGTAGGAAACTAGGGTTCCTGCAACCTCTCTCTTCAATTTAATAATTGGCTAGGACAACTCACAGGGAATCACTTTTAATTCCACAGTCTAAATGTAATCTAATTGACAAGTCTGGAAGAACACTAAAAAATCTCTTATGAATAACTTCCCATATAATGATGAATACTACTCCTATAAATTATCCCAATGGTATCTTCTATTTACATGCTAAAGCTAAGTAGATCTTTCATAGAGATACTCAATTTAGATTCATGTGTTTAGATCAGAGGTAAAAACTGCAGTCCAAGAATGTAATACTAAATCAAGAAAGTTCAATCATTTGTCCACAAAAGTCAAAGGAGACCATAGTCTTGAGACAATTTTTCAAAAATTTAAAAATCTAGTAACTCGGCCAGGCGTGGTGGCTCACACCTGTAATCCCAGTACTTTGGGAGGCTGAGGCAGGCAGATCAACTGAAGTCAGGAGTTCGAGACCTGCCTGACCAACATAGAGAAACCCTGTCTCTACTAAAAATACAAAAAATTAGCCAGGCATGGTGGCGCATGCCTGTAATCCCAGCTACCTGGGAAGCGGAGGAAGGAGAATCACTTGAACCTGGGAGGCAGGGGTTACGGTGAGCTGAGATTGCGCCATTGCACTCCAGGCCAGGCAACAAGAGCAAAACTCCATCTCAAAAAAAAAAAACCAAAAAAATAATAACTCCCCAAGTTCCTCTTAGGTAAAATGTACACATGCTTTACTAAGAAAAACTATAGGAATTAAAAATAATATTTATTTTGACCACCTCCCACTTAAAAAGAAAATATTTACTTATAAAACCATCAGATCTTGAAAGAAAAAGAATAACATTTATAAAGTACTTTGTTGTTTCTAAGCTACTATATCCAACATCTTAATCTCTTTAAGAAACTTCCAAGGTAGATACAAAAACAACAGGGATATGAAAAATTATAGGAATTAAAAATAATATTTATAAAGTACTTTGCTGTTTAAAAGCTACTATATCCAATATCTTAATCTCTTCAAGAAACTTCCAAGGTAGATACACACACAACAGGGATATAAAGGATCAGAAATTTGAAAACCTATCCAATGTTACTCACCCAGTAGATTGTGGGGCTAGCCTCAAACCCAGGTCCCCCAATTCAAAATCCCAAGCTCTTTGCAACAGATTGTGCCCTTTTTTTTTCTTTGAGAAGGAGTTTCACTCTTGTAGCCCAGACTGGAGTGCAACGGTGTGATCTAGGCTCACTGCAACCTCCGCCTCCTGGGTTCAAGGGATTCTTCTGCCTCGCCTCCCAAGTAGCTGGAACTATATGTACCCACCTCTACACCCAGCTAATTTTTGTATTTTTAGTAGAGACGGGGTTTTATCACATTGGCAAGGCTGGTCTTGAACTCCTGATTTCAGGTGATCTGCCCAACTCGGGGTCCCAAAGTGCTAGGACTACAGGCATGAGCCACTGCACCCAGCCCAGATTGTGCCATTTTAAAACATTCTCCAAAGCAGCAAGATTTCATTTTTTAACAAGACAGTATTACAGGTCTAATCTCCTCAAAATATTACTAAGAATCTATTTTATAAGGCACAGTACTAGGTACTATAAAACTTACATACCCATAAATATATACATCTACTATGTCCTCACAAAAATTGAAAATAAAAAAACTAAAAATAAAAACCTTCACTTTGGGAGGTCATGGCAGGCAGATCACTTGAGATCAGGAGTTCATGACCAGCCTTGTCAACATGCTGAAACCCTGTCTCTATTAAAAATACAATAAGTAGTCAGACAGTGGTGATATGTGCCTGTAATCCCAGCTACTGGGGAGGCTGAGGCAGGAGAATTGCTTGAACCCAGGAGAAGGTTGCAGTGAGCCAAGATCATGCCATTGCACTCCAGCCTGGGTGACGCCTCCATCTCAAAAAAATAAACAAGCAAATAAAAATAAAAAGCTTACATAGCCAAATTAGACAATCCTTGTTCAAAGCCTGTTGTATTACATGCTTAAAACAGTAAATACAAGGTACCTATACTGTGATAGTACAAACATTCACTAAATTGTTTAAAACATTTATAGACGCCTCAGATAGCATGTCTTTGTGTATCATTTGAGGATATTAAAGTTGTTTCTTGATGTGATGATACTGTGGTATAACATGAAATGTATTTGGTCTTGCTGTTTCAGATTCCTGCCACAGAGCTTCTAAAACCCTTGGAATTTCCTGAGTGACAGGAGCTGTCTTTTGTTATTCACTAGAAACCCCTTTGGATCCCACCTGAGTTTATGCTATTGAGATGACTTAGTGTGGGACCCCTAGGCCTCAGGATAGGACTGCTGCTCACCAAAAAGACAGACTGGTTAGATAACTGGAACTTTCATTCCCACCCAGCAATCTCTGGGGAAGCTGGAAATTAAGCTCTATAGATACTTTTTTTTTTTGAGACAGGGTCTTGCTTTGTTACTCAGGTTATAATCCAGTAGCATGATCACAGCTCACTGCAGCCTCAACCTCTGGGCTCAAGTGATCCTTTCACCTCAGCCTCCCAAGTAGCTGGGACTATAGGTGTGCAACCCCATGCCCAGCTATTTTTATTTTTAATTTTTTGTATGAAAGGGATCCCACTATGTTAGCCCAGGTTGTTCTCAAACTCCTGGGTTCGAGTGATCCTCCAACCTTGGGCCCCCCAAAGTGCTGGTATTATAGGTGTGAGCCACTGCACCCAGCCTGGACACTCTTAAACCACTAGATGTGATTAGCTTCAGGGTAGCTGAACACAGGGGGAAGGCTGGGGAGTTGATGCACCCAGAGAGGGCACAGAAGCTCTGCACCTCTCCCATCCCATAACCTGCCTAATGCATTACTTCACCTGGCTGTTCACCTGTATCTTTATAATATCCTTTATAATAAACTTAAACTTAAGTAAAGTTGTTTCCCTGTGAGCTGTCCTAGCTAATTATCAAACCAGGGAGAGGGGTCATGGGAACTCTGATTTATAATCAATAGATTAGAAGCACTTGTCACACCATGAGCGGTGGCTCATGCCTGTAATTCCAGCACTTCGGGACCCAAAAGCAGGCGGATCACAAGGTCAGGAGTTCAAGACCAGCCTGATCAACATGGTGAAACTGCCACCTCTACTAAAAATACAAAAATTAGCCGGGTATGGTGGCACGCGCCTGTAATCCCAGCTACTCAGGAGGCTGAGGCAGGAGAGAATTACTTGAACCCAGGAGCGGAGGTTGCAGTGAGCTGAGATGGGTCTCCAGCCTGGGTGACAGAGCGAGACTTCATCTCAAAAAAAAGTGCTGGTCACAACCTGTGACTCTTGTGGTATTGTAGCAGTCTCCAGGCAGACAGTGTCAGAATTAAAGTGAGTTACCAGACACCCAGTTGGAGAACTGCTTGATGTGGGGGGGGAAACTCTTATACATCTAGTGTCAGAAATAAAGTACTGGCTCGTATCTATAACCCTAGTACTTGCAGAGGCCAAGGCAGGTGGACTGCTTGAACCCAGGAGTTCAAGATTGGCCTGGACAACATGGTGAAATCTGTCTCAACTAAAAATACAAAAAAATTGCGGGTGTGGTAACACCAACCTATAGTCCCAGGTACTTGGGAGGCTGAGGTAGGAGAATTACCTGAACCAGGAAAGTTGAGTCTACAGTGAGCCAAGATCACGCCACTGCAAACCAGCCTGAGCAACAGGAGTGAGACCCTATCTCAAAAAAAAAAAAAAAAAAAAGAGGTAATAAAGTACTGAGAGGAGTATAAGAGGGTAGGACTCAGTTGGGTATTTCCTACCTCTTATGGTCATCTGGGTTAGGCTTTTTTTAAAACAATTCTTATTATTTTAAGATACATACAAAAATATTTATGAGTAAAACGATGTCCAGGATTTGCTTCAAAATCATCTGAAAGAGAGGAAATAGACGGAAGTAACACTAGCCATGAACTGTTACACTAGTTAAATCTGAGTAACAGGTACGTGGTAATTCATGACTATACTTTTGTGTTTGAAATGTCACATAATAATGAAGAGTTTTTCCAAAAAATAGTATATGTAGATAGCTTTCTTTTTGCCACAAAAAAAGTTTTCTTCCAAAGATTGAAAATATTTTTTGTCAGGCTCACTGCCAAATACTGGGTTCAAGCAATTATCCAGCCTCAGCCTCCCTAGTAGCTAGAATTACAGGCATGCACCACCATGCCTGGCTAATTTTTGTATTTTTAGTAGAGACTGGTTTTCACCATGTTGGCCAGGCTGGTCTCAAACTCCTGATCTTAGGTGATTTGCCCGCCTCAGCCTCCCAAAGTGCTGGGATTACAGGCATAAGCCACTGCGTCTGGCCCAATTTATCATTTTAAAACCAACAATGGGCTGGGTGTGATGGCTCCTGCCTGTAATCTCAGCACTTTGTGAGGCTCAGGCAGGAAGATTAGGAAGTCAAGAGACTAAGACCATCCTGGCCAACATGGTGAAACCCAAACTCTACTAAAAATACAAAAATTAGCTGGGCATGGTGGCACGTGCCTGTAGTCCTAGCTATTCAGGAGGCTGAGGCAGGAAAATTGCTTGAACCTGGGAGTTGGAGGTTGCAGCGAGCCAAGATTATGCCACTGCAGTCCAGCCTGGAGCTAGAGATTCCATATCAAAAAAAAAAAAAAAAAATCCAACAATGATAAGTAGCATAACAACATTCTTTTTTTTTTTTCCACTCTTGTCCCCACAGGCTGGAGTGCAATGGCAGGATCTTGCAACCTCCGCCTCCCAGATTCAAGCAATTCTCCTGCCTCACTCTCAAGAGGAGCTGGGATTACAGGTACCGAACACCACGCCCAGCTAATTATTGTATTTTTAGTAGAGATGGGGTTTCACCATGTTGGCCACACTGATCTCAAACTTCTGACCTCAAGTGATCTGCCCACCTCGGCCTCCCAAAGTGCAGGGATTATAGGCGTAAGCCACGGCAACCAGCCAACATTCTTTTCTTTTTTTTTTTTGAGACAGTCTTGCTATGTTATCGAGGCTGGAGTGCAATGACGCAACCATGGCTCACTGCAACCTCCACCTCCCAGGCTCAAGTAATTCTTGTGCCTCAGCCTCCCAAATAGCTAGGATTATAGGCACCTACCACGCCCAACTAATTTTTGTACTTTTAGTAGAGGCGGGTTTCACCATGTTGGCCTAGCAGGTCTCAAACTCCTGGCCTCAAGAGATCCGCCTGCCTCAGCCTCCCAAAGTGCTGGGATTAACAGGCATGAGCCACCGCACCCAGCCGAAAACATTCATTTAAATTAAAATTTTCCAGAAGTCCTGTCTGATTCCTGGCCCCTTCTGCACTATCAAGATACATTTATCCCTTCTCTAGTGTTAAGAACGATCTGAATTGGATCCAAAGAGAGCAGAAGAGTCAACCTCCTCCAAAGACCCTGAGGTGGTATCTAGAACAGCCAACCATCTAGTATCAAACCAGTCTGGAAATCAGGCCTTCATTAAATGTCTTATACAGGGATTGAACAGTGGCAACCACATTCACTGTATGTCTCAATTTTCTCTATTGCCTGGGTTGACAGTTAACGGTGTTTACAGCTCTGAGAGCCATCGCTGGCCCAGTCTTCCAAATATTGGTTCTGCAATAAACACTAAAGAAAAAAATGAGAGTCTGAGAGAAGGGGGAGGAGAGAGAAAGAAATTGCTTTTCTGGTTTCTATAAATTGAGAATCCTTGTTTGTTTATAGAACACACTTTTAAAAGATTTTAGGCCAGGCGTGGTGGCTCACCCGTATAGTCCCAGCACTTTCAGAGGCCAAGGGGATTCCTCCAAGGTGGAACTCCTGAGGTTAGGAGTTCAAGACCAACCTGGCCAAAATGGTAAAACCCAGCCTTTATTAAAAATTTACAAAAATTAGGTGGGCATGATGGTGCACACCTGTGATCCCATGTACTCAGGAGGCCGAGGCAAGACAATTGCTTGAACCTGGGAGGCAGAGGTTTCAGTGAGCTGAGATGGCACCACTGCACCCCAGCCTGGGCAAAAGAGCAAGACTCAGTCTCAAAAATACAATAAAATAGGCCGGGCGTGGTGGCTCACACCTGTAATTCCAGCACTTTGGGAAGCTGAGGCAGGCAGATCACGAGGTCGGGAGCTCAACACCAGCCTGGCCAATAAGGTGAAACCACATCTCTACCAAAAAATATAAAAATTAATCAGGTGTGGTGGTGCATACCTGTAGTCCCAGCTACTCTGGAGGCTGAGGCAGGAGAATCACTTGAACCTGGGAGGCAGAGGTTACAGTGAGCTGAGATTGCACCACTGCACTCCAGCCTGGGTGGCAGAGCAAGACTCCGTCTCAAAAAATAAGAAAAATAAAATGAAAGATTTCACTACTCAGATCTTCCTGTCCTATTTAGATACAACTTTTACCATGTTTAAAAATAAAATTTAAAAAAGCCTTCAAGTTCTGCTTCCAAAGGAACAAGCACATATGGTCTTTTAACAATTTTGAAAACTTTTTTGTCTTGTTAACTGTCAATATACTTGCATAAGGTATATATAATAATTAAACCAATAAAAGGACAAATATCTGAACTTCTTACCCAGTGTTTTCCGACTTCTTTCCACAGCTGTTCTTCGAGTTTGTTCAAACATTGCTTCCAAGTCAAATGTGCGAGCTTTTTTACCTAAAACATGAACAAATGGCAGACTGTGATTGTCTTGCAATAAGTTGGTCAAACTTCAGATGATCAATAACCACTTAGTTTGTCTAGTTTACAGCAATATAATCATAAAATGTCACGGAAGAAGGTGTTTGAGTCACAGATAACTTTTGATAACGATCTCTTCACTAAGCACTATTAACCAGCCAACTTTCCCATCCTCCTCTAATTTATCTAGATCCCTACCCTATGAAACAACATTACTAATATGGGAGGCAAAATGAAGAATGTCTTGAAGTTAATCCCTTTGCAGACATAATTAAGGTTATGGACTTTTAAATAGGGCAACTATCCTAGTTGGCCCTTAAAGGCAAAGATGCAGAACAGCTATAGCAGAAGAAGTCAGAGCGATCCAATGTTTGAGAAGGCTTTGAGGCATTGCAGGTGGCTTGAAGATGAAAGGAGCAACATGAGAAGTAATGCAGGTATATTAAGGAGCTAAGAGAGAAACAGAAATATCAGCCCTATAGCAAGAAACTGTATGAGCATGGAAACATTCTCCTCTTCCCCTACTAACTGTCAAAACTCTTAAAATTTTCCCCTATTCGGCACAAACATCTGGACACCTTTCTCACTCCTGAATAAGGGAATGAGGTACTAAAATGAAGGATTTAGGTAGGGTGGGGTAGCTCATACCTGTAATCACTGAGAGGCATAGGTGGGCGGATTGCTTGAGCTCAGAAAATCAATCAGCCTGGGCAACATGGTAAAACCCCTTCTCTACCAAAAATATAAAAATCAGCCAGGTGTGGTGGTGCACATCTGTGGCCCCAGCTACTCAGGAGACTCAGGTAGGAGGATGGCTTGGGCCTGGGAGGCGGAGGCTGCAGTGAGTCAAGATTGCAACACTACACTCCAGCCTGGGTGATAGAGCAAGGCTGCACCTCAAAAAAATTTGAAAAAAAAAGAATAGAAAATCTACAGAACAAGTATGTGTGAACACAACCCAAGGTGAAAAATGTATAAGTCTACTGTTTAATTATTATCATAGAATTAATACAATCTGGTCAAAAGAGGACAAGAATACCTTAAGAAAAGGTTCAGGAAAGTTACAATCCCAATGTTTGGATGAATAACATTTATAATTTTAAAATGCAAAATAAAGAGAAAACATTTTTTCAGGCTAGTAAAGTTTTGTTTTCATTTTTTAAATAAGTTTCTTTTTAAATAATAATACCTACACTGTGTTAGCAGGGATATGGTAAAAATGGCATTCTTAAATTCTGTTAACTTTGATATAAACTGAAACAACTTTTGCGATTGGTATTACAGAAATAAGCATCAAGAAGCTTTAAAAGACACATACTCAATTTTTCAGTTTTTTTTAATATTTATATTTCTGAATAGCCTCTCTTTTAGAAATGTACCCTACAGAAATTTTAAAAGATCCTGCATCATACAAAGGTGATTTACAAAAACGTTCATTTTGGCATTATTGGTAAGTTAAAATTAGAAATATCATTTCTCTTCCTCTCTCTCAAGGACTCTCATAAACTGTCACCTGAGTTCCAACGGACACGCAGATTAAAATACAAACAAGAGAAGAGTGTCGACAAACTACAAGGTAGGCACCCGAGCTTCAGTAATTCCGAGTTGACAGCTCGACCTTCCCTCCCAGTCTGCGGCTAGTCAAACCTCTGCAAAAGGAAAAGAGGCTCTGCCTAAGGTAGTCACTCACCGAATCCCGTGAAGCCCATGGTGACGGCAAGCTGCGGGTCCGGTCCCGACGTGTCTGAGCCTGTCACTGGGGCAAGGGGAGAAGAGAGGAGGCCTCGTTAGTGCGGCGCCCCGGCTCCCCCGACACGGCCCACCCTGCCCGGACTCGCCTCACGGAACCCACCTTCGCTGGGCCCTGAGCGATCCATGGCTGGCCGCACACTGCAGAACGAGCCACAACGGCAGCCCTAACAACTGCAGAACTTGCCACTAACCCGCGGCAAATCCGGGAGGAAGTGCCGCCCCCAAAGGACAGCGGCGCCGCCGACGCCAAGAGCGACGCCTTACGCAGATGGACCGCGGCTTCCTGCGCGGTGCGCCCCTACCGGACTGGCGGGAAAGCGCAGCGCAACTCAGACCACCGGAGAGGACAAGTATCCGGAGTTTCTGTAACACCCTTTACTTTTTTTCTTTTTTCTTTTTTCTTTTTTTTTTTTGAGACAGAGTCTCTGTCATACAGGCTGAAGTGCAGTGGCCCGATCTCAGGTCACTGCAATCTCCGCCTCCCGGGTTCTCCGCCTCCCGGGTTCAAGCGAGTATCTGGGATTACAGGCGCCCCCCGCCTAATTTTTCTTTTGGTTTTTTGGGGGGTTTTTTTGTGGGCGGAGGGGCAGGGGGAGTTTGAGACGGAGTCTAGCTCTGTCACCCAGGCTGGACTGCAATGGCGCGATCTTCGCTCACTGCAACATCCGCCTCCCTAGTTCAAGTAATTCTTCTGTCTCAGCCTCCCAAATAGCTGGGATTACAGGCGTCCACCAACACGCCCGGCTAATTTTTTTTTTTATTTTTAGTAGAGATGAGGTTTCACCATGTTGGCCAGGCTGGTTTCGAACTCCTGACCTCAAGTGATCCGCCTGCTTCAGCCTCCCAAAATGCTGGGATTGCAAACGGTGATCTTGGCAGGATCACCCTGGCCTCCCAAAGTGCTGGTATTACAGACGTGAGCCACTCTGCCCTGCCTAATTTTTGTATTTTTTGTAGAGGCAGGGTTTCCTCATGTTGTCCACGCTGGTCTCAAACTCCAGAGCTCAAGTGATCCATTGGCCTCGGCCTCCCTAAGTGTTGAGATTACAGGCATGAGCCACTGCACCTGGCCTATGAAAGAATATCTTGGCCAGCCCGGTGGCTCACACCTGTAATTCCAGCACTTTGAAAGGCTGAGGCGGACAGATCACAAGGTCAGGAGTTCAAGACCAGCCTGGCCAATACCGTGAAACTCCATCTCTACTAAAAATACAAAAATTAGCCAGGTGTGGTGGTGAGCACCTGTAATCCCAGCTACTTGGGAGGCTGAGGCAGGAGAATTACTTAAACCCGGGAGGTCGAGGTTGCAGTGAGCCAAGATTGTGCCACTGCACTCCAGCCTGGGCAACAGAGTGAGACTCTGTCTCAAAAAAAAAAAAAAAGAAAAAGAATATCTTATACCAAAACTTGTGCCTTTTGCGCTCAGCTGAATAAGAAATGGGCATCTGATCAGCTGAGTCCACTGCTCCCATATTGTCATTATAATCCACAATGACACATGGCTTCTTAGATTTCTTTCCATTTCTGTTGTCAACTTCAGTCACAGTATCATCGTGGAATATTGACAACTTTGTCACTTCCTTCTTGTCACACCATTTCAGTGCCATAAGTTCACCACAGAATTAACATCACACATAGTAATGCTATGTTTTCTAGGATTTAACATTTTCAGTGATAGAGAATTACAATATTTTGTAAATGGAAATTCCACTACTAAAAGCAGAATGCTATAAATAGAATAATGTCTTTTGTTTCCAAAGTCAATAGAGTGATGCAAAAATAATAATAAAATAGTAAATGCAAACTTCAGGGGTTAAGTTAGGACTATAATTTACAAGTTATCTTAGGGTAAACACTGGGAAAAATGGGAAAGGGGTTAACAGTGGGTAAATCTGCTGGTGCCTGTAGTGAATTCTTTTTCTTTTTTTTTCTTTTCAGTTTGAGATGGAGTATCACTTTTGTTGCCCAGGCTGGAGTGCAATGGCGCAATCTTGGCTCACCGCAACATCTGCCTCCCGGGTTCAAGCAATTCTCTTGCCTCAGCCTCCCAAGTACCTGGGATCACAGGCATGTGCCACCATGCCTGGGTAAATTATTTTTTGTATTTTTAGTGGAGACAGGAATTCTCCATATTGGTCAGGCTGGTCTCGAATTCCTGACCTCAGGTGATCCACTCGCCTCAGCCTCCCAAAGTGCTGGGATTACAGGCATGAGCCACCATGCCCTGCCAAATTCTTATAATTTTATGTTGTCTCAGCATCTATTTTGGATATAAGTAGGACTTCCTCATATCAGAAGCAGAGTTCAGTCACCCTTGACACAGTTTCCAATTCTACACCTCCTCCTGGTTCCTCAATGTGGTTAATCCAGGTATCTGTTGTATATAACTTCCTCCTGGTGCCCACCTCCCCAAGGCATAACTACATATAGCCTACTTTACCAGCACTGCTGACCCTAATATCCTGCATGGACTGTGCAGATATGCCACAGTGACTACCTCAGTCACAGCATGACTTCCCAGAACAGGGGTGTCCAATCTTTTGGTTTCCCTGGTCTACACTGGAAGAAGAATTGTCTTAGGCAATACATAAAATACACTAACAATAGCCGAGAGCTTAAAAAAAAAAAAAAGAAAGAAATCACAAAACAAATCTCATAATATTTTAAGAAAGTTTATGAATTTGTGTTGGGCCACATTCAAAGCCATTCTGGGCCACATGTGGCCCATGGGCCGCAGGTCGGACAAGCTTGTCCTCAAACTTGTGCTTGCTTGCTTGCTTTAAACCCACCAATTAAATTGTGGCAATTCCTCTTGGGAAATCTGTTTGGATAACACCCTGAAGTGAAGGCATTGGCCCATGAGTCCCTCTTTCTCTTTCCCTGACTTCATTCCTTGACCTCCAGGTGTGCCAGATGCCCCCCAGGACCTGTAAATAATAAAATTTTTACTTCAATCTGTGTTTCTCCTAATCATTGAAGGAGCATGCTCTATCTTAAAATTCCTAAATTAAAACAGTGCCTTGATATAAATCAAGGCAGTAGGATGCAAAATGTTGTAGCAGTCATTGTATTCTTCACAGTTACATACTCAGTGTAAACAAAATCAGTTTCCCTTAAGAATATCCTTAATAAAGCCATAAACAGTATTCATTTCACTAAATCCTGACCCTTAATTATACATCTTTTTAACACTCAGTATGACAAAATAACAAGTAGTCATAAAGTGCATTTTTAAAAAATTTCTTACAGATGGGGGTCTCACTATGTTACCCAGACTGGAGTGCAGTGGCTATTTACAAGTTCAATCATAGGCCAGGCATGGTGGTTCACACCTGTAATCCAAGCACTTTGGAGGCCAAGGCAGGTGGATCACCTGAGGTCGGGAGTTCAAGATCAGCCTGACCAACATGGTGAAACCCCGTCTTTAAAAAAAAAAGTTCAGTCATGAAGCACTTTAGCCTCAACTTCCTGAGTAGATGGGACCACAGGCATATGCCACCATGCCCAGCTAATGTATATCTAAGTATGACGATCATCTAAAAGAAAACCACTTGTTAATTGAGTTGTTAGCTGTTTTTCATGGAACATCATTTTTACTTGAAAGAATGACTCACAAAGTACAGTTGCTCAGATTTAGATATCTGGCAAACATTTTCTCAAAAATAAATGAAATTAATTTATCACTTTAAGAAAAACAGGTTGGTTTTGGTGGCTCACACCAGTAATCCCAGCACTTTGGGAGGCCAAGGTGGGAAGATTCACCTGAGGTCAGGAGTTTGAGACCAGCCCGGCTAACACAGTGAAACCCTGTCTCTACTAAAAATACAGAAAATTAGCCAAGCATGACGGCGTGTGCCTGTAGTTCCAGCTACTCAGGAGGCTGAAGCAGAAGAATTGCTTGAACCTGGGAGGTGGAGGTTGCGGTGAGCCAAGATCAAACCATTGCACCCCAGCCTGGGCGACAAGAGAAAAACTCTTTCTCTTTATTTTTTATTTTTTTAAAGACGGGGTTTCACCATGTTGGTCAGGCTGGTCTTGAACTCCCGACCTCAGGTGATCCGCCTGCCTTGGCCTCCATAAGTGCTTGGATTACAGGCGTGAGCCACCACACCCGGCCGAAAAACTCTTTCTCAAAAAAAAAAAGAGAAAAACAATTGACTATACTTATTGCCAATTATTAAAATACTTCTCCTTTTCCTAAATACATAACTGAGGCCAGCTTTTCTTTACGTGTGCATATATATATATATGTATTTCGAGATGGAATTTTGCTC
>CAUYLG010009204.1:0-47046 GCA_963573385.1 Cacajao melanocephalus
GTGCATTGTGGCTTATCATAAGCCATATTAATTGCCTGTTAAATATACACTAGCTTGAACTTAGATGTTAAATGTTATTATTACCAGCATTTGTCCTTTTGTGAAATCAATATCAGAATACTTGCACTCTTTAACATATTCTTTATAAAATGTATACATTCTTCAGAACTATTTAAAGAGGAGTGGTACTGCATGCAGATAATCATAATTTTGAGTTTGCCTCAGTAGATTACTAAAGCAAATTGTTTCATTTTTAAAAATGCCCTTTGATGTTTCAAAAAGGAACTATAATTTGATTGACTGATTTTAAGATCAGCTATAAGTAATCGGCAATCTTCAAAAGCACTTTCAATGGATTGGACATCTGGGTTCTAAAGGGAAGAGTCGGTGTTATTAACCATTTCAAATGCAGACTCAAACCTTCCCAACATCTTTATGACTCTTTAGAATAATATTGATGAAATCGTAATTCATGGTTGAGTTTCAGAACAAAAGATATTCATTGCACATTAACCATTTAGAGGTCATTTAAATAACAACATATTGTATTGTAAAAGAACTGTATAATTTTAAAACAATAAAGATTTGAACCTGTAAATGTGTGTGCCTTTTAAAGAAGGATACATTTTTAATATATTTGAGTGATTGCTGGGAAGTGTGAACATATTGTTATGTATCATATCAAAGAGAAACATGTTTATTACAAAAATGTTCTTTAACTATATACTGTGTAACAGGGTAAAACAGTGTTATATAGAATAGAATTGTGTAAACTAGATCTGTAGAGAACTTGCCATTGAGCAAAGTTATTTAAATGAGTTAGTTGAGTTGGATGAGGCTTGTTTGAGGTTTGTTACTAGAGAACAATAATAAAATAATTTTTTTCAGAAACTATTTAATTTCTTCATAAAAATAAGTTAATTTTTTTTAAATATGTATATCTAATAGTACAAAATGGAATAAACATCATAGTGTATAGAAAATTGTATTTGACGTTAATGAATAAATGAACAAATGATTAAAAAAAAAAAAAAAGAAATTGACCTAGTTTGTGTTTTGTTTTAATTTTTTGAGAAAGAGTCTCAGTCTGTCATCCATGCTGGAGTGCCATTGTGTGATCAGGGCTCACTGCAGCCTCCACCTCCCTGTGCTTGGGTGATCCCCCTGCCTCAGTCTCCCCAGTAGCTAAGACTTCAGATGTGCGACACCACTCCCAGCTTTTTTTTTTTCTTTGTAGAGATATGGTTTTTCCATGCAGCCCAGGCTGGTCTCAAACACCTGGGCTCAGCGATCCTCCACTTTGGCTTTCCAAAGTGCTGGGATTACAGGCAAGATCCACTGCATCCAGCCCAAGTCTGTGTTGTGAATCCTTAAGTTCAGTATATTCTCCCCACAATATATTCTCCTAATCTCTCTGCCCATAAACTTTCATTTGCCTTCCATCTTATGAAACCCACTTCCAAGAAAGGCTCTGATACCAGTAATTTAAAACACAGTATAGATTTAAAAAGAAGGTGCTATTTACCTAAGATAAACCCTTTTTAGCAGAGATTCTGTTTGGTTTGGTTTTTCTGGTCCCTCCCATGTCCCCCATTCCTGCCTTAAATAACCCAGGATCTAGATCGTGGCTCTACCACTTAGTCGCTGTTTGATGCTAGGGTCCTCAGTTTTCCAATCCAGAAGGCACACCTAAAGATGACCCTGCTGTCCTGGAACTTCTGAGAGAGTCATTCCCAGCTCTATCTCAAAAAAAAGAATGAGCTGTTGTTCAGGAGGCCCTCACTGCATCACATCGCCCTGGAGTCACGGCAGTGACTGGTTCAGGGAGGGCCTGGCCAGGCTCGTTATAGCCAGGGGCAGTTTCTAGAGCTCCAAAACAAAAATATTCAGAGCCAGAAAGACATGCATTCACATCTCTGATGTTCTAAAATTTCCCACAAGCCACTTTCCAGTTCCTGAGAAGTAGAGGTAGAAGAGATACTCTGCTTATTAATAACTAGTGGTTTTGCCCCACTTCCTACAATTATTTATCTGAGGAGATGAATGGGCCTTTGGTGAGCTTTCACCTGAGGCCTGAAGTAGAGTTTGGAAGAATATGAAATGTGGACTGTCTACATCATACTTATCCGGAGTGCTGCTTGTAGTACAGATTCTTGACTCTACCACAGATCTAGGAAGTTAGGATGACAAGGCCAGAATTCGACATTTTTTGAAATGAGTGATTAGTCAGCAGTTCTGGTGTCACCTAAAAACAATTTGAATAGCCCTTTTGGCCTTCTTTTTTCTGAGACTATGTTCTTACTTTGGCCTTAAAGCTTCCAATGAAGTTGGGGAGGCACAGGGTTTCAGGAAAAGAAAAGGATGCAGTCACATAAATAATATTGAGTTTAAAAATACAAAATGCATTTTTATTGGCACAGAATGCAAGGAGAAAAAAGAGGAAGGCAATTCAAATGGCATGAAAAGCAATAAAATCTGTATGAGAAAATAATAGTTGCTGTAAAAAGCAAACTAAAATATAGTACACTCTTAAACAATTGATGGAAAAAGTCACAAGTTGGGGCCTTCTACCTGCCAAGGAGAAAATATAATCCTATCCCACTATTATCTCCAAGACTGAGCAATGCTTAAATAGTCAATATAATTTTTTAGTTTTCAACCCTCTATTACTCCATTTTCACACTGCTCATAAAGATATACCCAAAATTGGGTAATTTATAAAGAAAAGAGGTTTAATGGACTCACAGTTCCACATGGTTGGGGAGGCCTCACAATCATGGTGGAAGAGAAGGAGAAGCAAGTCACATCTTACATGGTGGCAGGGAGGAGAGAGCTTGTGCAGGGGAACTCCTCTTTATAAAGCCATCAGATCTCATGAGACTTATTCATTATAATGAGAACAGCACAGGAAAGATCGGCCTCCATGATTCAATTTCCTCCTGCGAGGTCTCTCCTATGACATGCGGGAATTGTGGGAGCTACAATTCAAGAAGATGTTTGGGTGGGGACATAGCAAAACCATATCAAACGCTTAGGTCAATTTATGGATAAAACATGGGATACTTTGCTGCCAGTGCATGACAACATGTAAATGTTTACAGGGCAGACAAACAAAAGTAAACATTATGGACAGAGTTGAGTTGTGCAAGGAGAAAGGAAAGACAGAGGAGCCATGGGAACAGTTTTTTGCATAGAGTCATAAGACTAGAGTGAATGTTGATAACACAAGAAATTTATAATAATAGAAAATACTTAAAAGCATCTGTGTGTTGGACGCTAAAGTCTGCAAATGTACTGTTCCACTTAAGCATCACAAGCCATTGCATGCCGGGGGCATTAGCCTTTCCCTTGATGTACAGGTAAGGAAACAGAGGCATAGGAAGCCTCCATCAGTTACTCGGGGTTGCAAAGCTGGTAAGCTGAAGAACAAGGATTCCAAACCAAGAGGTCTACTTCCAGAACCAATGCTTTTAACTGCTTTCCCTCATCAATAAAACTAGTAAAATGGCATGAAGTTATAAAACAAAAGCAGCAAAATCAATGAAATGAAAGGGACATATAGGAAAGGAAGAAATGAGGAATATGAGTGGGAGTTTATCATCCTCCTTTATGTTAGGGTGGTAGAAATATTTTCTAAAATGGATTATGTAACAATAGAGCAGAATAAGCATAAAGTTTAGAACTATAGGAGTAAAAGCAAAGTCCCTGAAGACTGTCTTTGAAACTAAAGGAAGAAAGGTTGACTTTTAGCATCATTCAAATGGTATCATTCTCATATATTTTAATACACAGAGAAAAATATTTCTATTTGTTTAGAAATAGTTTTAGCTGTGTAAGTGCATCAAAACATATAAATATCAAAATCGTCTTCATATCTCTCACATTTCTTTAAAAATGTGCCTCAGAATTATAACTGAAGGCCTTTTTACAAAAATGTCAAGAAATACGGATTTTTAAAATTTGTCCCTGGTAATATTATTGCCAGGCATGTTAGAGACAGGCTACAGAAGAACTATTAGAAACAAACAGATTTTGACCCTGCTTCTGAGAGAAGTTTTGATTACAGAAGGCAGGTGACTCTCTACAGCCAGTGATCAGGAACTTTGACCCTCTGGAACTGTGCTAAGCAACTGAGAGTAAAGGAATCAGGCAGCAGGGTGCCAGGAGGAGTCCACTCTTCTTTTTGTGATGGTTTTGTTTTTACAGGGCTAATGTCATAAATATTGCACTAGGCACAATGCTGTACATTTTTCCAGTTAACAGATATTTATATGTGTTCACTTTATAAAAGTAAGCATTTTTATGCTTCCTTTAAAATAGGGTTCCTTTATTTGCATTGCCTAGTAAAGGCAATCAGAGGACCACTTCCTAAGTATCTCACTCATGGAGTGTGTGTGTGTGTGTGTATGTGTGTGTGTGTGTGTACTGTCTATCTATCCATCTATCATCTACCATCTGCCTACCTACCTACCCACCTATATAAGTCAGATAGATAGCAAAATCATATAGACTTGTGGCTTCAAAAAATACATTTATTGTCTACTGTTCTGGAACCTGGGAAGTACAAGATGAGAGCAGATTCTGTTTCTTGTTATGACCCTTTTTGTGGCTTAAAGACGGCCACTTTCTTGCTATGTCTTCACGTGGCAGTGAGAAAAAGCACTGGTGTTTCTTTCTCTTCTTATAAAGGCATAAATCCCATCACGGGGTTCCATCTTCATGACTTTATCTCAACCTAGACACCTTCCAAACTCCTCACTTCCTAATAACACCACATTGGGGGTTAGGGTTCCAAAATATGAATTTTTGAGGGGACACAAAATTTCAGTTAATAACATCTGTCTGTCTATCGTCTATCTCTCCATCCATATATCCATTTATCCATCCAAATGCATAGAACAATAACAACAATGGCTTATAAGTCACTTATTTTATTTCATTTTATCCTTTTAGAAATTTTGTCAGGTAAACAGTCCATCGTAGAACTGATTTCACTGAGACTCTTGAAGGTTGAGTCCACTGTTCGTCATTATACAATTAATAAATGGCAGTGCAAGGAATTCACCCCACGTCTTGTCTGTCCTCCTCCCCTCCCTCGTTCCCTCCCCCGTGCTGATGCCGTTCCAGCCACACTACCTCGCTCTTTGCTCCCTGAAGACTCCGGGCGTCCTTCCTCTGAGGGTATGAAGTGACTATTTCTGTTATCTCAGATGTTCTTTGCTCAGATATCTGGCCCAGTTGCCTCTGATGTTCACATTTCACTTTCCCAGTGACGGTTGTCTTGTCCACAGTTTAAATGGAAATCCCTGCTTCTCTCTATCCACAATCTCAATCCTCCACGTACTTCTTTATTCTCCATAGCATTTGTTACTGGCTAACCTACCAGATAATTTGCATGTTTGTTGCTTCTTTTCTCCATTTCAACTAGAATGTAGGGGCCACAAAGTCAGATATTTTTCATTTCTTATAACTGACACTACTACCTACAATAGTAGCACAGCCCAGATGCTTGACAGATATGTTAAATTGATAGAGTGAATGAACTGCTTTCCAAATAGTATCTGGAACTTCCATTGTCAGCTCACACTATAAAAAGTAGAACTTATATTTTTGCCAAAATCATTCATGTTTGTTAACTCAAGCCAGATGACAAGGATAGGCCTGGGCTCATTGCTGTCACCCATTTCACGTCCCTCTTCTCTCACCTCCTTACTATCCCTGCTGTCAGCTCCTTTACACTAGGAGCTCATAGCTTCATCTTTGCTTGGCTCACTGCAGTATCACTAAGCTTCCTTGCCTCTGCCCTGGCATCGTTTACTTCTTTCTCACACAGTCACAGAGGGGTTTCTAAAATCTACATGTAATCTTGTCATATCTTTGCTTACAATCCCTTTATGACTTCTCATACTTTCAGAATAATGGACAGATGCCCCATTGCGGTGTTTAAGTTTGTGTTCATTCCACCCTTGTTGAATCCTGCAGGTGCACCTCCCAGCTTTGGTTTCACGCCTCAGCCACACCTGACCACCTGTCTGGTGTCCCACTGACTGTTCATCTCCTTTCTTTCCCTGACTTTTCAGTGCTATTGCTTTGACTTGGAAGTAGTCCTTTTCCTCTTAACTATTCCCTTTCCTCCTTGTAGGTGCAGTTCATGTTTCATTTCTCCCAGAAGTAGTTAATGTTCTTCTTACCTGCTCCCATTATCTCAGCACCTACCTGTCCACTTGAATTTTTGGTCTAGTCATCTGCCTTCACTACAATGTAAATTTTCTGGGACAAGAGATGTCTCAACTCTGTATCTCCAGGGCCTAGCACAGAGTTGACTGTAAAGTCATCACTAGCAAATGTTTAATATGCTAGAAGCTGAAGGGGAAATGCTTGTACTTTTCTCCTTTCCCCATCTTGAGATGGTTCTCCTGGGTTGTAAAATGCTTTAGAAATATTGTCAGCAATTCAGTCTAGTGGAGACGTAGCAGAACGCTAGGGTCAGCCAGATCTGGGTGTAATTGTAACTCTTGTGATTTGGTATCTTAGTGATTTAGACTAGAGCCAGAACAGTTATTCAAGAGAATCTTTTCTGATCATTTTAAGCAGCATGATAAATTCTAAGTAAACATACATTTTCAATCATTACAGAGTAGGCATGAGTGCTTCCTTTCTTGATTCCTCTACATGAAAGAGACTGGATGCCAGCCCAACTTCTCTGGGTGAATCAGAAATCTGTAACGATGACATGCCTAAGTCTAAATTAAACTAAAAGACACACATAAAAGACATTTAAACAGTTTTTAATGTGAAATTTAGAAAGTGCAGTATCCTGCATGTTTGTTTACCCAAGCCAGATGACAAGGAGTAGATATCAGTTCCAATTAAGTCAGAGTGGTTGGAGAGAAGAACAGCGGGTAGAGGCAAGGACAGGCCACCTGATATCTCTCCAGTATGAAAGTCATGTCCAACTGAGTTGTCATCCCTGTTGCTCAAACTTCACACAGAGGCCTCTGCATGTGAAGTCAGAAAGGGTGGTTGCTTCCAGATCCTATTCCCTGGGATGCAGAAAGTTTTGCACAAAGTCTGTTGCAACACATCACCTCTCATGCATGCAAATTATTTTTCCACAGTTGATTCAAAGAGCAAAGACACATGAGCAGAGGCATATTAGCAAGAACAAGGTTTTAATACACACAATGGGGAAAAATAAGGGCCCATTGTGGAAACAGGCAAGCGGGAAAATAGCACCTGTAAATAGCAGTGGGCATCCTGGCATTCAAAGATTAGAGAACTAGCTTGGGTCTTGGGACAGCCAGGTTAACAGTCAGATCCAGTTTTTCTTTCTAGGGCTTCAACCTGCAACTTGGAATTGAGTTTGGGACAAAAAGGTGTCTCAAGGATGCCTGGATTCATTTAATTAAGTCCTAGGTGATCCTTGACAAATTTGAAGCCAGCAACTGGCACGGTCACTCTTCAGTTTCTTCCTTATCATAAGTTGAATGCTAAGGTAAAGCTGTGGAGCTGGGTCCTCCTCAACCAAGGGTGAGAAAAGAGAGTCCCGCAAATTGGGGTCCTGAATAGTAAAATGCCTTTCAAAAGGAAAAAGAAAAAAACCCTTGCATAGAAAAGATCCCTGTATTTGCAGGGCTGTGTTAACACCTGATATGGTAGAGAAAAGGAAAAAAAAAGCTTAAGTGCAGGTCAGGGAGGGTGCCTGAGGTGGGAGGAAACCTCTTGCTCTATGCAAATGAGTTCCTTCAACAAGGAAAAGACTCTTAATTGCTGTGGGGAGTAAAAAACACTGGCCAGGTGGCCACACAGGGCCCCTGGCCCCCAAGACCACCTTGGGGCCCATGCAGCGGCCATGGCTCATCCCCACCCTATGTGGCCATTGGACACAGCACATGTGTGTAGTATACACGGCCATGTGCCACAGCCAGGAAGGGTTGGGAGAGCAGGAACCTGCCGTGCAACCATCTGTTTGCCACATGCCTGCAGTCATTGGAGTGGGGTGGTGGATGCACCTCTAAGAATAAATGAAAATTGCATTGTTCTGAATTGTGTATCTGATGGCTGGGCCAAATACTCATTCTACCTAGTAATATCTCTGCAGTTTGCAGCAACACTCTTAACATTATAAAAGAAGAGATAGGAATTATTTCAAACCATGAAAGAAGAAAGTACCATAGAAAAGTCTGTGCTAATGGGTGGTCAGGGACAGAGCCAGTCTAGAGGCCTTCCAGCAACAACAAGGAATAGCCTTGGCCAGATGTGTTTAGTTTTCCTGGGACACTATTCCAGTCTCATACAATGGCTAGACCTCCGTGAACGGAAACAAAGTCAACAATCCTTTCACCCAAAAGAGGGAGATGGCAGGGCTGCAGTCTGTCCTCTATAGCTGCATCATTCATTCTTAATTGGCTCACTAGAGGTTTGGTGCTTCATTTGCCTTCAGAAAAAAGTCTGAAGACTAGAAATCTTGGAAACAAAATTTAAAGAGGGTCTGGGTTAACATTTACTCACCCTCCAGGTAACCCCGTATGGGCCATCAAAATGAGAGTCTTTTTTCTCCTTACCTCAGCTAAGTCCAGGTTTTTGTCTCACAACCAGGAAGAATTAGGTGTGTGGAGCAGAATTTATTAAGTGAAAGGAAAGCTCTTGGCAAAGAGAGGGATACTGAAAGCACACTGCCAGTTGCCCTCTTCACAGCTGAATGTTAGGGATTAGGGCAAGAATTCCTGGTGGTTCCACCCTGTCCTTCCAGTGTCCATGTAGACCTTTAGTATTAGACACTCTATATTGACATATTTCCCTTACTGTGCTTACTGTGTATGTGTTACATACGGAATGGAACTTTCCACTGCGGGCATGTTTAGGCAAGCCTCTTGTGCAAGTTCCCTTATCTACACAAAACATATGATGTAAGCACTTGTAGGGCAGGTCAGAGGTTCTCTGGGGACCCTTCTTTTACAGTATGCCTAAAGCAAGCTGGCTAACTTGCTTTAGGCAAATTAGAGGCAGTAGAGGCAGGCTGGATGGTGCTACAGTTTGCTTCAGCCTCTGCTTTATTCTCCAAAACCTCTATTTTCTCCTCCAAGATTTTGCTGTTTTATTTACACTCCATGCTCTTCTCCAAGGTAACCAGGAATCTTTTGACAGGCAGGGAAGTATAGTAGGTGGGGGCAGCTCTCCTCTCTCCCACATCACTCACAGGACAGAGGCCAGTGGCAATAGCGGTGGAATTCACATTTTCCTTTTGTGGGAACTGTTGCTGGCAGCTCTGGTTGGAGATGAGCTCTATGATAGAAGGGCTGAAGGCTTCTTGCCCAGCATCTCCTTCCCCAGCCCCAGCATCAGCAAGCCTGGAGAGCTGGCCGGCGGTGGGGAGGTCTTAATCCACCACCTCCTGGGCCACCTTCTCCAGCAGCAGGGAGCAACCTGGGTCTGAGTCAGGGAGTGCTGCTGGAGCCGGGTCAGGCTTACCAAGGGGCAGGCCACTGCCAGTAGGGCTGTGTGACCTGGGGATGTCATGGTCTTCTCAGAAGGAGCCACTCACTGTAGACACCTAGGCCTTCTCATTTACTTGGTCTTTTTTGGGAGCCTAGCTGGGACGGGCCTTCTGGCCCTGCCTACCTGCTCAAGTGGTGAAGGCAGTGGGAGAACCATCTTACAGCTGGAAGGATGGGTCCTCAGGGACCTTGGGTGTAGCGCATAGAGGAGTTCCCAAAAGATGGCTCAGGTTTCTTCTTCCAGGTATGACCAAATACCACAGCCTACAGGAACCCTGGAGGGTCACCCTTGTCATGTGCATGGGGTGTTGTACAAGCTGCCTGGAGAGGAAAGCCTAGGAGACCACCATGGGTTGAACAGGAATCAGAAAGGCCTGGGGTGTCCCGGGCAGGTGCGGAGTTCTTTGGGGCGAGGGGTAGCTGTTGGCCTGAGGGCCCTGCAGTGAGACCAGAGAAGAAATATGTGAAGTGAATTGCCCATCTTGAGTGAATTGTGCACCAATAATACTGAGAAAAGGGACAGAAGTGGAGGCAACACTCCTCTGTCACCTCTCATCAGTGGCCAGGCGCCCACTGGCAGTTGAGGCTTGTGACGTCCCCACGCGGCTCCTAACAGAGGAAGGCAACAGGGAGCATATGGGCCAAGTGAGGGCACCTAAAACAGGCATCAGCAGACTAAGGGCCAGGCCCCTTGCTGGGCCCAGTGAGACTCTGTAGTCCCAGGGATGTCCTGCTGCTGGGGTAGGTAGGTGGCACTGGATGGGCCCCTCTGTGGGACTGTGGGGCTTTTTCCACCAGAGCCCTTCCCACCTAGTACCTGGCCCTGCCACTGGTTTGGTATACTGTAGCCCTGTATTGGCTGACCCTGTCTCCCAGGTCACAGGAGCGGAGCCTGCTGGAAGCCAGGCACGGGACCACCCAGATCCTGCCAGGCTCCTCCTAGGCCTCTCCAGTGACTCTGCACCACTTGAAGCCAGGCCCAGTCTCTCATAACCACCTGGCTGCCAGGGTCACCAGCACAGCTGGGCACATTTCCAAGGAGAGGACATGGTGCCCTGACCTGACTAGATGCCGCCCTTACCACACCCCTTCCTGGCAGGCAGGGTGTCCTCATTTCTTTTTATACATTTGCTGAAACAACATTTAAGCCTGAGACTCTTCCACAGGTCATTCAGGTGGCCGTGGCCCAGCCAGGCTTTGAACTCGGGCTGTGTGATTCCACAGCTCATGTTCTGGCCTGTGTGCCTCCTTATCATGGAGACATTGGGTTTTCTCATTCTTTCCTATGGCCCGTAGGGTACTTAGCATGGTGACGTAGGTGTAATAAGCACCTGCACACCTAGGAGGAGGCCTTTACCTCAACACACAAGTTGTCTGTGGCCCACATTGGGTTCCAGTCCTGTATGAAGATGTAGGGCAGGGACCAGCAATTGTCACACAGCGTCGTAACACATTTCTCTTCTAATGGAGTCTTGCAGCTCAGATGTTCTCTTTTTGTCTTGTGTGAAGGATTTGATATGTAAAGATCATATTCTAGATCCATTTTGGTCTAACCTGAAAGAAATTCACCAGTGGATTATTACATATGAATAAGAATCCAGCTTCTCTAGCCTTCCTGGAATATATCTAGGAAGCAAATATATCATTTATTTGCCAGTTAAATATGGATTAAAATATGATCAATACAATTTGGTCATGTGAACATGTCTGCTGTGCCCACTCTTCAACAGACATTATTATCACCTAAATATCACTCTAGAACTTCTTAGGACCAAGAGAAGAGACATGCTCTTTATTGTCAGGACAAGAGAAATGTGTGTTACTGTCCTAGGATCTGGAAGCTTAGCTTGACAAGAAAGGTTTAGAAAATCCTACAAGAATTAGTCTAGTTTGAACCTTTTTTTATCTGGCTTATTTCATTTGTGTGCTTTTCTTTCTTGGGACTGATGTTGTGTACCAGACACATGACATGCAGAAGTTTCAGAATGAAGAACAGAGCTCTCTAAAAATATTTTCATGTATTTTTTCATTTTAAAACAGACATCTATTTAAAATAACATTGGACATTAACATATTATAAAATTTGTTTTAGCCTTCTGCTCATAAAATTCCTTTTATAGCATGTCAGAGCAAATTTGGAGTTCCATCCAGTCTGAGGTCAGCAGAACACAAACGGTTTTGCTGAGGCACCAGTTCTGTTTTAAAAGAGGAGAAATACTATAAGCCCATTCTAACATCTCCAGGGGCAGAAATCATTTACAGATATGGCATTTAACCATAATTTATTGAAATCATTTTTGAAGAGTTCAAATAATCTGTTGATTTTGATTGTTGAAAATGATGAGCTGATACAAATTTTGGACAAAGATTTCCTACAGGAACTCTGAAAAAATGATTATGTGTCAGACTAATTTGAAAAAAGTTACAGTTATGTTATTTCTATTTTTCCTCAAAAAATATAAATTTATTAAAAATATAATGCATATCAGGGTTTCCAGACAATAGAAGGAAGTTTGGACAAGGATATTCCACCCAAAAAGAAAAAAACATCTCTCTATTTTTCTTGCCCAATGGGAATAGAGGGACAATATATATATATATATATATATATATGTGTGTGTGTGTGTGTGTGTGTGTGTGTGTGTGTGTGTATATATGTGTGTGTGTGTATATATATATGTTTTGAGATATAGAACATCCTCTTGTCCTTGTAAAGTCAAATAACATTAGATAGTAAGTGGTTATTCTGAGATCATTTAGCTTCACAGAAGCAAACACGTTAAGATAAAATTTGTCAAAGCAATCTATCTTCTTAAAAAATAACAATAATTAATAGAAATATTTATAGTTGCCAGGTGAGATTACTTTTCATTTGACAAAACATCAATCTGTAGTCACATCAAATGAACCTGGGAGCGGCCAGCTTTGGATGAAATTGTGATAGTGACAATAAACCACAGCTAGCAACCTGAGGTTGGACACTCTCACTGCCTCTTTTCTTGTCTTGATCATTGACAATGCATTGTAAGTCAGAGAGTCAATGTGGGGACATACAGAGTCCTCTGGTCTCTAATGATTCATGGAGCTCATTAAATGAAGTTTTTTCCCCTAAAATACCTTTTGTCTCCTTATTTTCAGACACTACACATTACTCTCCTGTAAACAAAAGTAATCTGAAAAAAGAAACTTTATTCCAGTGAACAGTTTGGAAACAACAGCCTCTGGTTTCAAATGAAGGAGTGTACCAGAAAACAAAAGAAGGACTTTGTTTTGTTTAGACTTGTTTTGTTTTGTTTTGTTTTGTTTTCATTAAGGACATATGTGAGCGGGTTGGTTACCTGCGTATATTGCATGATGCTGAGGTTTAGGGTACAAAGGATCCCATTACGCAGGTTCTAATCATGGTACCCAACAGTTAGGTTTTCAACCTTTGCCCCATTGCCTGCCCCCCTCTTATAGTCCTCAGTGTCTATTTGTTGCCGTCTTTATATCCATGAGTACCCAATGTTTAGCTTCCACTTACAAGTGAGAACATGCTCTATTTGGTTTTCTGTCCCTGTGTAATTCACTTAAGATAATGACCTCCAGGTGCACCCATGTTGCTGCAAAAGACATGATTTTTTTATGGCTGTATAGTATTCCAGGGTGTATATGTAACCTATTTTCTCTTCTTTTATTTTCTTTTTTTGAGATAGAGTCTCACTCTGTCACCAGACTGGAGTGCAGTAGTGGTGCCATCTTGGCTCACTGCAACCTCCGTCTCCCTGGTTCAAGCGATTCTCCTGTCTCAGCCTACTGAGTAGCTGGTATTATAGGCATGCACCACCAAGCCCAGCTAATTTTTATATTTTTAATAGAGATGGGGTTTCACCATGTTGGCCAGGATAGTCCTGATCTCCTGACCTCGTGATCTACCCACCATGGCCTCCTAAAGTTCTGGGATTACAGGTTAGAGCCACCGCACCCGGCCTGTAACCCATTTTCTTTATCCAGTCCACCATTGGTCAGCACCGAGGTTGACTTCATGACTTTATTATTGTGAATAGAGTGCCAAAGAACATGCAAATTCCTGTGTGTCTTTTTGGCAGAAGCCATATATATATACACACATATATATATATATACACACACACATATATATATATATATACACACATACATATAAAACGTTTAATGAGATTGCTATGTTGAATGGCAGTTCTGAGTTCTTTGAGATATCTTCAAACTGCTTTCCACAGTGGCTAAGTTACATTCCCACCAACAGTGTGTGTTTCATTTTCTCCTTAACTTCACCAATATCTTTTATTTTGACCTTATGGTAATAGCCATTCTGACTGATGTGGATGGCATATCTCATTGTGGTTTTGATTTGCATTTCTCTGATGACTAGTGATGATAAGCATTTGTTCACATGTTTGCTGGCCACTTGCATGTCTTCTGTTCTGAAGTGTCTGTTCATATATTTTTCCCATTTTTATGTGGATATTTATTTTTTGCTTTTTCAATTATTTAAGTTTTTTATAGACTCTGGATATTAGACCTTTGTCAGAGGAATAGCTTGTAAATATTTTTTCCCACCATGTAGGCCATCTGTTTACTCTGCTGATAATTTCTTTTGCTGTGCAGAAGCTCTTTGGTTTAATTAGGTCTCATTTGTCCATTTTTGGTTTTGTTGCAATTGCTTTTGGTGACTTAGTCACTGTATTAGTCCATACTCAGGATCCTATAAGGACATACGTAAAGCTGGGTAATTTATAAAAGAAAGAGTTTTAACTCACTCACAATACTGCAGAGCTAGGGAGGCCTCAGGAATCTTACAATCATGGCGGAAGGGGAAGCAAATACATCCTTCTTCACATGGTAGCAGCAAGAAGTGCAGAGCAGATGGAGGAAAATCCCTATGAAACTATCAGATCTGGTGAGAACTCACTATCACAAGAACAGCAGCATGAGAGTAAGCACCCTTATAATTCAATTACCTCCCACCCCTCCTATGACACGTGGGGATTACAGGAGCTACAGTTCAAGATGAAATTTGGATGGGGGCACAATCAAACCATATCATTCTGCCCCTGACTCCTCCCAAATCTCATTTTCTCACATTTAAAAAATTTAAAAACCAATCATGCCTTCCCAACAGTTCCCCCAAATCTTAACTCATTTTAGCATTAACTGAAAAGTCCAGAGTCTCATCTGAGACAAAGCAAATTCTTTCTGACAATGAGCCTGTAAAATCAAAATCAAGTTAGTCACTTCCTAGATACAAAGGGGGCATAGGCATTGGGTATATGTACCCATTCCAAATTGGAGAAATTGGCCAAAATGGAGGGGCTACAGCAGAGCAGTCAAATCTTTAAGCTCCAAAATAATATCATTTGACTCTGTGTCTCACACTCAGGTCATGCTGATGCAAGAGGTGAGTTCCCATGGTCTTGGGCAGCTCTGCCCCTGTAGCTTTGCAGGGTACAGCCTCCCTCCTGGCTGCTTTTGCAGGCCGGCATTGAGTGTCTACAGCTTTTTCAGGTGGCCAGTGCAAGCTCTCAGTTGGTCTACCATTCTGAGCTCTGAAGGACACTGGCCCTCTTCTCACAGCTCTAGTAGGCAGTGCCCCAGTGGGGATTTTGTGTGGGGGCTCCCACCCCACATTTTCCTTCCACACTGACCAACTGGTGGTTCTCCATGAGAACTCCTTCCCTGTAGTACACATTGGCCTGGACATCCAGGTGTTTCCATACATTCTATGAAATTTAGGCAGAGGTCCCCAAACCTCAATTCTTGATTTCTGTGCACCCACAAGCTCAACACCACATGTAAGCCACCAATACTTGGGGTTTGTGCCCTCTGAAGCAATGGCTTGAGCTGCACATTGGCTCCTTTTAGCCACAGCTGGAGCTGAAGCAGCTGGGATGCAGGGCATCATGTTCTGAGGCTTCATAGAGCAGCAGGGCTCTGGGCCCAACCCTGAAATGATTTTTCCTTTTAGGCTTCCAGGCCTGTGATGGGAGGGGCTGCTGTGAAAATCTCTGACATGCCCTAGAGACATTCTCCATTGTCTTGGTGGTTAACATTTGGCTCCTCATTGCTTACGCAAATGTATGCAGCCAGCTTGAATTTCTCCCCAGAAAATGGGATTTTCTTTCCTATTTCATCATCAGGCTAAAAATGTTTCAAACTTTTATGCTATGCGTCCTCTTAAATGCTTTGCTGCTTAGAAATTTCTTCTGCCAGATGCCCTAAATTACTGCTTTCAAGTTTGAAGTTCCACAGATCTCTAGGGCAGGGACAAAATTCCACTAGTCTCTTTGCTAAAGCATAAACAAAGTCACCTTTGCTCCAATTTCCAATAAGTTCATCTCCATCTGTGACTACCTCAGCCTGGACTTTTGGTCAAAATCATTCAACACATCTCTAGGAAGATCCAAACTTTCCCACAGCTTCCTGTCTTCTTCTAAGCCCTCCAAACTGTTTCAACCTCTGCCTGTTACCCAGTTCCAAAGTTGCTTCCGTGTTTTAGGATAACTTAATAGCAGTACTGCACTCTACCAGCACTAGTTTATTGTAGTAGTTCATTTTCATACAACTATGAAGAAATACCTGGGACTGGGTAATTTATCAAAAAAAAAAATAGACATTTAATGGACTCACAATCCCACATGTCTGGAGAGGTCTCACAGTCATGGTGGAAGGTAAATGTGGAGGAAAGTCATGTCTTACATGGTGGCAGGCAAGAAAGCATGTGCAGAGAAATTACCCTTTATAAAACCATCAGATCTCATGACACTTTTTCAATATTCTAAGAACAGCATGGGAAAAACCCACCCAATGATTCAATTATCTCCCATGAGGTCCCACCCACAACATGTAGGGATTGTGGGAGCTACAATTCAAGATGCGATTTGGGTGAGGACATAGCCAAACCATATCAGCCTGTTAATATTTAACTGTTTTTGTTTTGCTGTTGTTTTTAATTTTTGTGAGTACATATTATATGTGTATATTTATGGGGTACATGAGATGTTTTGATTCAAGTATGCAATGTGAAATAAGCATTTCATGGAGAGTAGTGTATCCATTCCCTCAAGCATATTTTTTTGAGTTATAATCAATTCAATTACATTCTTTATTTTAAAATGCACAATTAAATTATTGACTATAGTCACCCTATTAACATAATGATATCTAGTTCTATCCATGTTGTTGCAAATGACTGGATCTCATTCATTTTATGGCTGAATAGTACTCCAGTTTTCATATGGACCACATTTTCTTTATCTAATTATTTGTTGATGGACACTTAGGTTGCTTTCAAATCTTAACTATTGTAAACAAACAGTTCTGTGACAAACCATAGAAGTGCAGATATCTCTGATTTTCTTTCCTTTGCATATATACCTAGCAGTAGGATTGCTGAATCATATAGTAGCTCAATATTTAGATTTTAAGGAACCTCCACTGTTTTCTATAGTAGTTGTACTAATTTACATCCCCACCAACAATGTACAAGGGATTCCCTTTCTCCACATTTTTGCCAGCATTTGTTATTACCTGTCTTTCAGATATAAGCCCTTTTAAGGTGGAGTGAGACAATATCTCATTGTAGTTTTGGTTTGCCTTTCTTTGATGATCAATGATGTTAAGCACCTTTTCATATGCCTTTTTGACATTTGTATGTCTTCTTTTGAGAAATATCTATTCAGACTTTTGCTCATTTTTTAAATCAGATTATTAGATTTTTTTCCTATAGAGTTGTTTGAGCTCTTTATATATTCTGGTTATTAACCGCTTATCAGATTAGATAAGAGGGTCGTTTGAAAATATTTTCTTCCATTCAGGGGGTTACCTCTCACTTTGCTGATTGTATCCTTTCCTGATCAGAGGCTTTTTAACTTATGTGATCCCATTTGTCCATTTTTGCATTGGTTGCCTGTGCTTGTTGGGTATTACTCAAGAAATTTTTGTCCAGACCAATGAAGTGTTTCCCCAGTGATTTGTGTGTGTGTGTGTGTGTGTGTGTGTGTGTGATTGTCCCATAGTTTTAGGTTTTAGATTTAAGTCTTTCATACATTTTGGTTATTTTTGTATATGGACTAGAGATAGAGGTCTAGTTTCATTCTTCTGCATATGGACAAGTTTTCCCAGCACCATTTCTTAAAGCACCATTGTCTTTTTCCCAGTGTATGTTCTTGACACTTTTGTTGAAAATGAGTTCATTGTAGGTGTGTGGATTTGTCTCTGGGTTCTCTGTTTCTGCCATTGGTATGTGTGTGTCTGTTTTTATGCCAGTACCATGCTGTTTTGGTTATGATAGCTCTATAGTATAATTTGAAGTCAGGTAATGTAATTCCTCCAGTTTTGTTCTTTTTGCTTAGGATAGCTTTGGCTATTCTGGGTCTTTTGTGGTTCCAGATGAATTTTAGGATGGTTTTTTTTTTATATCAGTGAAGAATCTCATTGGTATTTTGATAGGGATCATTAGGGATTATACTGATTATATCTTGAAAAGTTGTTGTAGTTATTTTTGTTTGGTTCATTGGTTTATTCTTTCTACTTACAAACCAGCTACAACATTCTCCTAACCCAAAGCTTAGTCTACAATAAGGCCCTAACTGTCTTTGATACTGTGAAGACTGAGAGAAGTGAGGAAGCTTCAAGAGAGGAGTTTGAATCTAGCACTGATTAGTTCATAGCTTTAAGGAAATAATGCATCTTCATAACATCGAAGTGCAAGTAACCAGCAAGTGCTGATGCAGAAACTGCAGCAGGTTCTTCAGAAGATCTAACTAAGATAATTGATGAAGGTGACTACACTAAATAACAGATTTTCAATGTAGATAAAATAGCCTTCTATTGGAAGAAGATGCTATCTAGGACTTCCATAGCCAAAGAGGAGAGGTCAGTGCCTGGCTTCAAAACTTTCAAAGACACAGTGATTCTCTTGTTAGGGGCTAATGCAGTTGGTGACTGCAAGCTGAAGCCAATACCCATTTATCATTCCAAAAATCCTTGGGCCCTTAAGAATGATGCTAAATCTCCTCTGTGCCCTTATAAATGGAATAAGGCCAAGATGATAGCACATCTATTTACAGTATAGTTTCCCGAATATTTTAAGCCCACTGGTGAGACCTACTCCTCAGAATAAAAGATTTCTTTTAAAATACTACACTATTGACAGTGAATCTCATCATTCAGGAGCTCTAATGGAAATATACAGGGAGATTAATGTTGTTTCATGCCTACTAACACCATGTCCATTCTACAGCCCATGGAAAAAGAAGTAATTTCAACTTTCAAGTATTATTATTTAAGAAATACATTTCTTAAAGCTATAGCTGCCATACGTAATAATTCCTCTGATGTATGTAGGCAAAATAAGTTGAAAACCTCCTAGAAAAGACTCACCATTCTAGATGTCATTAAGAACATTTGTGAATTATGGTAAGAGATCAAAATACCAAAATGAACAGAAGTTTGGAAGAAGATTCCAACAATCATAGATAACTTTGAGGGTTTCAAGATTTCAATGGAGGAAGTAACTGCAGATGAGGTACAAATATCAAGAGAAATAGAATTGGAAGTTAAGCCTGAAGACGTGCCACAATTTCATGATAAAACTTGAGTGGATAAGACTTGCTTCTTATGAATGAGCAAAGAAAATGATTTCTTGTGATGGAATCTTCCCCTGGTGAAGATGTTGTGAACATTGCTTAAATAACGACAAAAGAATTAGAACATTACATAAGCTTAGTTAAAGCAGTGTCAGGGTTTGAGAGAATTGACTCCAATTTTAGTAAAAGTTCTACTGTGGGCAAAAATGCCATCAAACAGCATTGCATGCTGCAGAGAAACCTTTCATGAAAGAAAGAGTGAATCTAGACGGTAAACTTTATTATTCTCTTAAGACATTTCCACAGCCACCCCAGCCTTCAATAACCACCAATCTGATCAATCAGCACCCATCAACATCAAGGCAAAATCCTCCACAAGCAAAAATATTACAACTCACCGAAGGCTCAGATGATTGTTAGCATTTTTTTTGCAATAAAGTAGTTTTTAATTACAGTATATGTACATTGCATTTTTAAACATAATGCTATTGCACATTTAATAAACTAAAGCATAGTGTAAACATAATTTTTATATGCACTGAGAAATCAAATATTTATGTAATATGCTTTAATGTGGTAGTTTAGAATCAAATATCTCTAAGGTATGCCGGTATTATTCAACATCTGGGCTCCAAGCTAGCTACAATGTGGTGGTGTTTTGTTTTGTCTGATTTTTCCAAAAGCATGTAAAAATATCTCAGAGAGAAAATTTTGCCTCAGTTTTCAGGGCCTTCTTGGTGCTCTTCCCTTAACCTGCAGTCCAGATGAATTTTCTGGATATCTATACTTGTCGACATGAGAATTGAACCCTCCAGGGATCAGAATCCTAGTGTTACTGAGATCTTATTGCTCCTCTCATTCAATTCTGTTCTTTATCTTTAGATCAAGTGGAGATTGTGGTTTTGGGACTGTACCTAGAATGCCAAGTATGAGCTCTCATAGTGAGGAGGAAGTTAAGGAAATGGCCCCACAATCACACTGGTGGGGCTCAGGCATCTGACCAGCAGGGAGATCTTGGCGAAGGTGCTGCCTCTGTTAATCCTCAAAATCCTAATTTATAAAATGTGGATTATCAGAGTGAGGACTAAATGAGATAATCTATTTAATATTTTTATAACAATGCCTGGAACTCCACAAGTCCTCTATAACTCCAGATATTGTATTTTACTTCAGTCTTTCAGTGTGAGGACTTGTTTCAGGGCAAAAGTGGTGAGCCTCTGAGGAATCCCACCAGGTAGCATGTAATTTCAGCTAGGTTGGAAGAAGGTGGTATCTAGGGCCAATCCTGCACTGACAAAGCCTAAGATTACAGTATCATAATTCCAAATGGCTATGGCAGAGTCATGAGTATTTTGTTAACCAAGAACTGGAGAGGTTAATAGAGTAAGAGACTTCCATTAAGAATCTCTTATTAAGATAGACTGAAAAGAGAGTTGAGATTCTGGGAGCTAGTTTAGAATATACGATAAGTGCACTTTTAGAAAGTGGGATAAGGGCTCAAAATATCTAAAGAGAATTTCTACAATGTCTTCAGAAATCTGTTGACGGAACCCATGATAGCTCAGGTCCATGGGGCAAGCAGTACTTAATCCCCCTAGAGTAAGGGTCTGAAAACATACTCTGTAAAGAGCCAGATAGTAAATATTTTCAGCTTTGTGGGCCATATAGTCTCTGTTTCAACAACTTGATTCTGTCATCATTAAATGAAAGCAGACATAGAGATATGCAAGCAAATAAGCATGGCTGTGTTTCAGTAAAACTTTATGTACAAAAGCAGGCAGACACTAAATTCGGCCAAAAGGCAGCAATATCTCAACCCTTTTTTTGGTTTGTTTGTTTGTTTTTTGGAAGAATAACAAATATTACTACTGCTGCTACTATTACTACTACTACGTGAGATGCTTACTATGTGCCAGGCACTATTCTGGCATTGTTTCCATTTTTAATTTTTCTCATAACACCAAGAGGAATACACCATTATTAGCGGTTTTTTAACACATTGGGAAACAGGCTCAGAGAGTTTATCTTGCTCATGGTCACACAGCTAGTCAGTGTCAGGCAGGATTTATGCCCAGGCAATTTGCCTCCAGAATTAAATACCCTTAATCATGGGCCATGTTGCCTCTTGAGGGGCAGGGGAGGGGAGGCTATTCTATCTGTTCACCCCCATCTTGTCCTAAAAGGACATCCTAAAAGTGGTTATGTTTTTCTGTATCTTGGCTTACCTTTGAGGATAAGTACTATTTGCAACTATGTATGTGCTCAAAGGTGCTGCACTTCTGAAATGGTCCAAAATTCCCTGGTGCTTCTGGACCAGGCCCAGCAATCCAGTTTTGTAGCAAGCCCTCTATTTCTCCTTGCATTCCACCCCACCAGTCTTCCTTCCTTTTCTTGAAGATTTCCATTCTGCTTATTGCCTTAGACATTTGCGTATGGTGTTTGCTCTGCCCAGATTTTTCTTCCCCTCCTCTTCCTTGGTCTACTTATCTCTGGTTCATCTTTCAAATCTTAGGTTAATCATCCTATCTTCACAAAAGCCTCTCTCATCCTGCATCTTGATCGCAGCATGTGACCTTTAATAGGATACCACATAGTTGACAATTTTACATTCATTTATGTGATCATTTGACAAATATTTTTTTCTACACTAAAACAGACCTCCTCACTGTTGGAATTTCAGGCTAAACAAGTCTTTGTTTTGAGGAAGGTGTGTGCAATACTGTGCATTGTATGATATTTCACAGCATCCTTGCCCTCTACTGTCCTCTACACACAAGATGCCAGTAGCACCCCTCCCTCAAGTTGTGACAATTTAAAAAATATCACCAAACATTGCCAAACGTCCCCTGAGGGAGCAATATCTCCCTCATTGCCCTAAATAAAACCACCGCCCTAAAATGAAAGCTTCATGAGGAGAGAAGCTCTGCTGGTTATCTTCCATTTACCACCTACCTTTATCCACCGTCCACCTTCTCTCTCTGCCCGAGAGGCTGCTGACTCACAAACGCTCCATCAACAGGCTTCATTGCCCTCTCGCTTCCATTTGGGTGTGATCAATGTGAGGCGTTCTCAAGAAACTAGAGGACAAGGAGAAAGGAAGATGGAGATCATTGTCCTAGTTGTAGTGGGTTATCCTGGTTGGATGGCACACTTGTATCCAATGCCTCTGTTTCTGTCAGTTTCTCAAGGCAGCTACTTTCCCCGGTAACTGTTTTCCACTGTAACTGTCTTAGAACCCAGCGCCATCCCTTGCTGGTTTTCTGAAATCCTGCCCAAACCTATATAAATAATTATTCTCGAAGAAGCTCTACCCAAATTGTCATTTTGATTGTACCTTCTCTTTCTTGCTGAGACTATACAAAGGCTATGCATATATTTCTCAGCATTGAATGTACAGCGTTAACTGCAATAAGCTCCCAGTAAAAACATGTCATAAAAATTAACAAGGGTTGAGTGCGGTGGCTCACGCCTGTCATCCCAGCACTTTGGGAGGCAGAGGCAGGCAGATCATGAGGTCAAGAGATAGAGACCATCCTGGCCAACATGGTAAAACTTTGTCTCTACTAAAAATACAAAAAAAAAAAAATTTGCTGGGCGTGGTGGTGCGTGCCTGCAGCCCCAGCTACTGGGGAGGCTGAGGCAGAAGAATTGCTTGAAACCGGAAAATATTAAATGAAATCGCCACTGCTTGTTCTCCTTCCTCTGACCTTCTGCCTTTATCTGCCTCAATGCTTCACTGGATCCAAACTCAAGAGTCCTTACCTGGTATAATTTACAGGCTCCAAATCAACTGAGGTCTTCCAAGACATACTCAAAATTAACCCATATAGACTAATACGTATTTCTGATTCCTGCTATGTCTATTTCGGTAACATACCATTACCTCTACTCTTTCCCTGCTTCAAATCCTTCCTGCAAATATGCACAGTTCTTTGTTGAGTTTTGCTACTAGCCTACCAATTATGTTCAACCAAATGCTTTCAGGTAAAGTTCTGTCATATAAATTAATAACGTTTAATACTGTATCTATAAATTAATAGGATGACTCACTTTCAGGTATGACTATGATTTTTTTCAAAAAATATGAAGGTAAAACCATTCTTAGCACCTGCCCCATTTCAGAAGACTACTGGTTCACTAGATACTGTGATAATATTATTTGATCTAAAATAGTTCCAACTCAAGCAACACTTCACACATATTCCACAAATCTAGCTGCCCATCTCTGGAGTAAATAACATTTGTTTTAGAGGAAAAGCAAATACAGACAAGAAGCTAAGTAATTAAGAATTTATTATAAGTGTTTAGATTTCTCCCAGACAAATTCTCAATTCCCAAGCTTTTGTCTGTGTGTGTGCTTTCTTGACTCACAAATTCTGATCTTCACCTTCTACTGTCCTTTTCTTGAGAATCAACAAAAGACAAGTCCTAACAATATTTTACTAAACAGGACATACAGTTTTTCTATGTTCCCATGGAAGGCTATAGTTTTTAATTCATTTTAGTTTTTATAGCTAAAAACTACTGTAATTTAAATATATCAATATGTTTAAAACAAGCCTTACATTTTCTGAGTAGTCACAGAGCTTACAATTTTATTGATAAAGGCAAAGTCTTTTTCGTATCTGTAGCCTTTTTTTTCCTTTTTTTTTTTTTTTTTGAAATGTAGTCTCACTCTATCACCCAGGCTGGAGTGCAGTGGCATGATCTCGGCTCACTGCAACCTCTGCTTCCTACACTCAAGCAATTCTCCTGCCTTAGCCTCTGAAGTAGCTGGGAGTACAGGTACCCACCACTATGCCTGAGAAATTTTTGTATGTTTAGTAGAGATGGGTTTTCACTATATTGGTCAGGCTGGTCTCAAACAAGGCCAGGCCTTGTAATCCAACTGCCTCGGCCTCCCAAACTGCTGGGATTACAGGCATAAGCCACCATGCCCAGTCTATCTATAACCTTTTAAGAAAATGAGAAAAATGAGTGTAAGAAAGACAAGCACTCCTAGCTCCTCCACAGAGAAGGGAGAGGAAGCTACTAGTTCCTGGAAAATAAAGTCTACACTAACTTCATTGCTTCATTTTTCTTGGGAAGAAACTTGTTTATGCCTGTCTTTATTATACTCTTTCCTAGTTTCTCTTACACTCTATGATAAGAGGTCATTCCAGGGTAATATACATGAGAGAATGTGATTACTATAAAGTCAAATGTAAAAATAAAATTTATGTAAAAATGTAGTATAAATAGTGGCATAAACAAATTTTACTATGGAAAAATGAAAATAGTAACATTGGCATGTTAGTTTTGTGGAGAGTGTCTATCATTTAAAAACTCAATGTTTTAACAATAAATTAAATGCGAAAGCATAAGATAATTTCTTCTGTAGACTTTAAACTCATTATGGATATTGCATTAGTCTGGCTTCACATTGCTGTAAAGAACTACCTGAGATTGGATAATTTATACGGAAAAGAGGTTTAATTGACTCACAGTTCCTCATAGCTGAGGAAGACTTTAGGAAACTTAAAATTATGGGGAAAAAGGAAGGGGAAGCAAGGCGTGTCTTACCATGATGGCATGAGAGAGAGAGAGGACAAAAGGGGAAGTGCCACACATTTTCAAACAACCAGGTATCTTGAGAACTCACCATCACGAGAACAGCAAGGGGGACATCTACCCCATGATTCAATCACCTGCCACCAGACTCCTCCCCCAACACATGGGGATTACATTTCAAGATGAGATTTGAATGGGGACACAGATCAAAATCATATGAGATATGATCTATTTGATTTTGTGACTCTTGAACTTGATTTATAGCAGGCTCTCAATAAACATTTTGTGAATACAAAATGAAGGTTATACTGCTTTGGAAAGAGTAAGATCATGTGAACCATCAGAAACAAAGTAAATAGAGACAATAACTTTATTTCCTTTAGATCATGGGATCCTTTTGTGCATTCTACATAACTCAACAACTAATAATTGTTTTTAATAAATACATTAAATTTAGCTCCTCAAAAAACGTTTTTGACTGGCTTCTGTAAGCAAAATGAATAAATTAACTAAGATACTCATTGAAGTCCCCTGGATATTGTCATGATTTAAAAAGGAGCAACTTTGGCTACCCTAAAGAGATGAATAAATTTAGATAAGATGTAGGCTAAAGTTCCATATCTTCCTAACTTGAATTAGGTAAATATATAAAGAGAAGGCCAGGCCTTCCCTAGAATATGCCTTGAAGTGAATCCAAAATTTCTTCCTTCTTTCTGTGACGGTAAAATAAATAATTTTGGGTTTGTGGAAACAATAAAACACGTTTTTTTAATTTCCAAACATATTTTTATATAAACTTTCAAATGTACAGCAAAGTTAAAAGAATTTTACAGTGAACACCCATATACCTACCACCTAAATTCTCCCATTAACTCTTTGCTATACTTACTGTACTACAGATCTATCCATCCATAGATACATATCTATCCATTCAACCATCAATCATCTTATATTTTAGTGCAACTTCAAGTTCAACATATATATTTCCCACAACAGATTAATTTTTAATAGTTTTCCTCTTTTGAAATTAAAGGTACACATAGTGAAATACAAAATTCTTAAGTGTGTAATCCACTGAGTTTGGATATTTATCTGGGTATTTTAAGCCCTTATCAGTCCATCATTCCAGAAAACTTTTCACCCTCCTTCTGTAGAAATACTCATCTCCCTCTAACGCCGAGACACCCATTGTTCTGATATTTTCTTACTTCATTCTAGTGCTTTTTAAAGAAAATAATATGTTAGCTTTTAGAAATTCATATTAATGGAATCATAAAATAGGCACTCTTTTCTGGGTGATCTGTTACCTTCAGGATAATGTTTTTGAAATTCACCATCTTGTTGAATGTAACAACATTATTTTACCTTTTTTAGTGTTGAGTAGTGTATTCCATTATATGAATACACCACAGTTTATTGACACCACAGCCATTTCCCATTTGGGGCTTTTATGAATAACACTGCCATGGCTATTCACGTATAACTTATTTTATGGACATATATTCTCATTTGTTTTGGGGAAAAAATGGAATTCCTTAGTCATAAGGTCAATGAATGTTATAATTTATGATAAACAGCCATCTGTTTTCTCAAATTGATCTTACCATTCTATATTCTCTCAATAATTTAAACAAGCTTAATTTGTTTCATACCTTCACTAACATCCAGTGTTGCTTTTCTTTTTCATTTAAAATTAGTTACTCGCATGTATAAAAAGATTGGTTTAGACCCTTCACATAAGACACAAAAATTAACTCTAAATGGATCAAAACTTAAATGTTACTGCTAAAACAATAAAACATTTTGAAGAAAACACAGGAGAAAAAAATTTTAACCCTGGGGTTTAGGAAAAGATGTCTTAGATACAATACCCAATAGTATTTTATAACACTTAGAAAAGCATGGCTTATAAACAAAAACAATTTAATTGACTTTATCAAAATAATAAACTTCTGTGCTTCAAAAGTTACTAAGAAAATGAGAAGATCAGCCACACACTTGGATAAAATATTTGCACATCATATATCTCATTAAAGACATGTATCCAGAATATATAAAGAATACTGACAACTCAATGATAAGAAAGTTAGTGGCTCAATTTTAAAAATGGGCAAATAGCTTGAGTAATTATTGTTTCAAAGAAGATATGCAAATGGCAAACAAGCACATGAAAAGATGTTAAATGCCATCTGTCATTAGGAAACACAAGTCAAAACCACAATAAGATACCACTTCATACCCACTAGATGGCTATAGTAAAAAAGATAATAGGTATTATTGAGATGTGAAGAAACTGCAACATTAGATATAGAAATGTAAAATGGTACAACCACTTTGGAAAACAGTTTGGCAGTTTCTTAAAGTGGTAAACTTAGATACACCATGCAGTATGACAATTCCACTCTAAGAAATAAAAATGTGTATGTCCATAGCAACATTATTAGTAGTAGCTAAAACATTAAAATACCCAATACTCAACTGGTGAATAGATAAACAATATAAAGTATATTCATATTGTCAAATGCTATTCTATTCAGTAATAAAAAGGAATGAACTACTGATCACATAACTATGATATAGATGAATCTCAAAATTATTATGTTAAGTAAAAGAAGCTGGGGACAAAAGCTATATATTGTATGATTATATCTATACCAAATGGTCAAAAAAAGTAGATCTATGGAGATAGAAAATAGATTAGTGGTTCCCTGGAACTGGGGGTTGGAATAAAAATAACTACAAATTAGTATGAGGAATATTTTTGAAGTGATGAAAATGTTCTAAAATTGGATTTTGGTGATGGCTGCACAACTTTGTAAATTTACTAAAAATCATTAAGGTTTACATTTAAAATGGATTAATTTTATGATATGTAAATTATGTCTCAGTAAAGCTGCTTTAAAAAAAATGTTACCACAAAGAAAACTACAGGTCCAGATGGCTTTCCTGTGAATTCTACCAAACATTTGAGAAAGAAACAGCACCAATATTACAAAAACTCTTACAGAGAATATAAACATAGAAAATACTTTTTCAATAGTTATTTGTAGGCCTGAAAAGAGCATAACAAGATGGGAAAATTATAGGCCAATTTCATGAATGTGGATACGAAATTTCTAAACAAAAATTAATAAATTGACTCAACACTAGATAAAAATAATAATATATCACAATCTAGATAGGTTCATATTGAGTAATAACTGAAAATCATTCCATGTTTTTGAGGGTGCAAAAAATTAATAGAATTCAGTGTCCTTTCATGATAAATGAAGAAAGATCTCTTAGAAAACTAGTAATAGAAGAAGCTTCCTTAATCCATTAAAAAATCTCTATAAAAACCATATCGCAAACTTACAGCTCAATGGTGAGATACTGAAAGCTAATCACCTAAGTTTAGGAAGGAGATGAGAATGCCTAGTGTTATTGTTTCTAGTTTACACTGACCTAGAGATTTTAGCAGATGATGTTAGGCAAGAAAAGAAATAAAAGGTATAAATCTTCATTTAAATAAATGAAGATTGTAAAGCTGTCACAAGTGATTGTGTATGTTAAAGAACCCAAATTAGATTTAATTTATGAATTTATCAAGGACACTGGATAAAATCAGTATGTAAAGTGAGCATTAGTTTTATTTCTTTATACCAGTAACCCAAAATTAGAAGACAGATTGTATAAAAGATATCATTTATAATAGTAAAGATTTCAAGGCACTTCAAGTGACAGTCAAAATAAACAGCAGATAGCAGAATTATATTTAGTAGGAATTCAGATATCACCATTATCAAATGAAACTAAAATAACTATTTCTACATTAAAATAAAAATGACTGAAAATATAAGCAAGGAAAAAATACAAAAAAAGAGAAAAGAGATATAAAAAAGTAATACATATTTTTGAAGTTAAATTGATATAAAAATGTTAACATAGAAATCAAATCATAGAATATATAGACTGAGATATTTAGTTTATTCAGAGATATAAATACTTTTTCTATAAAATGTAGCATAAAAAATTGATGAAAAATATTAAAATGAAGGTAAGAGGCCAAGTGTATTGGTACACACTTGTAATTCCAGCAATTTGGGAGGCCAAGATGGAAGGATGGCTTGAGGCCAGGGGTTCAAGACTAGCCTGGGTAACATAGTGAGACCCTGTCTCTAAAATTAAAGAAAAACTTAGCTCAATATCATGGTGCTATGTTGCTGTAGTCCTAGCTGGTCCATGGCTGAGATGGAAAGATTGCTTGAGCAACCTTGAGTGAGTTCAAGATTGCAGTAAGCTATGAATATGCCATTGCACCCCAGCCTGGGCAACAGAGTAAGACCCTATCTCTAAGTAAAATAAAAAATATAGAAATAAAATAGTTAAGAGACATGGAGATTAGGATGAGGAATTCTGGAATGAGGAATGTAACTTTTGAAGAGATAGTACCTGAGAATTTTTCAGAACACTAAAAACACACTCTTAGGTATAGATATTGGTGAATATTAAAAATATATAAAAAATATTTTTGAGTGAGCAAAATATGTCACAAATATATACATATAGTTTGGTTTCATATATAGAAACTTAAAAAGCGTGCAGAGCTAAATGATCTAACATTTAGGAACTCATCAGATATCATTAACTGTTGAAAAAAAGCAAGAGAATAGAAGATGCCATTCAGGGTAGTCATGATCTTTGAATGGTGAAGAAGAAATGAGAACTATCCACAGAGGTTTTTGTTTTGTTTTGTTTTGTTTTTAAGAAAATCACTACTGTTCTACACATGAAGCTAAGTGGAATATACATAAATATTTGCACTGTTATTTATAGTTATATCCTTCAAAATATATGAGCAGTTCCAGGTACTTCACAGAAGAAACTATGAATTGCTCTCTAAGATATGAATGCAAAATATAAAAAACCATAAGCAAGCATTTTCCACCTATTAGATTTAGACAAACATTTTAAAATGTGATAATACACAGTTGACTAAAGTATAGGGAAACAGACATTTATATATTGTTGGCCAAAGTGTAAGTTGGTTCAAACACTTCATAGAGCATTGATACTATTGTTTGTAACACCAAAAAAATTACAAATCATGGCCACCTATGGGTACTCATTTAAACAAACTATGGTGCATCCATTTAATGTAACACTATGTAGTCACTAAAAATAATGAAGTAGGTCTATATGTGTTGATATAATGACCTCAAAGAAATATTAGCCAGTGAAAGTAGCAAGATATAAAACTGTGAATATATAGTATGCTGCTATTTATGTGAAAAGAAAATATATGTATTTTATGTTTGTAGAGTCATGTAGTATTGCTAGAAGGAGAGCCACATAATACAAAAATCTGGTAAAAATGGTTAACTCTGGGCATCAGTAGGACAGTGACTCTAGGCTAGCAGGCTTACTGCCTTTTCATGGTCATCTCTTTTTTTAACCTTCTGTATCTTTTATTGTATGCTAAAAATTGCCTTTCAATTGGGAAAAAAAAGACAATTTGTACGAAGATTCACATATGTACAGAGGTGTAGTATGAGTATAATATGAAAGCAGTCATGCTTGTCAAAGTGATTGTAACAATACCCTCTATATCTGGAGTTTATTTATAACTAAAGTAATAATTTAAAACCTTTTATAATAACAAAAGTGACTTGGTTTTATCAATATTTTACACTACTCAAGTGTTATCATAAAGAAAAAAAAAACCTATTGCTTGCAATTTCTAGTGCTTCCTGGGTTTATCTTGCTCAGAAATAATGGGAGAAATTGCAGTTCAAACATTAAAAAAAATAAAGGGTGGCTGAATCTCTTCGTTGACATGTATAAACATAAAAGCAAAAATAAGAAATAATTTTAAGATACCTATTTTGGGATTCCTTCTCTAAAGTAGTGTGTGTTATTTAATTTCACTTTTTATCAGTTGTACATTTGGGGTCAAACTTTCTACAGTTCCATAATGGAAATTGCCACTCTATTTTCAGAGGCGCAGATGGTAGAAAAACGTTTCCCAAGTAAACCATTTTATTTGAGTGGAACTGAATTAGCTTTTCCAACCCACAATTTCCAAATACGATGTGAGAAATGAAATACACCCTTCTACACCCTAGTGATGTGGCTCTGGGAAAATCATGCCATCACTCAAAAATATAGACCTTTTTCTACAAAATGAGGACCCCAACGCCTTTGTTATATTATTGTGAGGATTAAATCACATGGCATATGCCTCTGAAAGTACCTGTAGGCTGCCTGGCACACCTTAGGATGTCCCAGCCTGGCTACTTCCCAGCATCACTGGCAAGCATCTAGCACTAATGCCCAGGCCTCACAGAAACTAATTAAATCAACATCCCTGGCCCTGGGCTCTGGCATCTGCATTTTTCCAAACTTCCTGGGTGATCCTTATATGCAGCTACAGTTGAGAATCACAGATTTACCCTGTACCAATTTCAATCATATCCATCAGCTGTTAAAAACACTGACAGTTTCACTGTAAAACACCGATGAAGTTGTAACAATCTACAAGCAAACAAACCAAGCAGTCATCCATTTGCAGTGGCATGTGTGCATATGTGACTCAAGAAACAAGAACTGCCTACACTAACCTGAGTGGATGCCACCTTATCAGCCTCTAGCTGGTGTAGCAGGTAGAAGTGACATGTGAAGAGAAGAGTAGGCAGAGAAGTAGGAGGAAAGGAGCTTGTATTTTAAAAGCAGAAAACCTGCTACTGTTTTAATGTAACAGAAAAGACATAAAACAACTGAGCATGCCACAGGTATCTGTTGTTGCAGGTCAAAGTCAAGCCTAACCTGCCATAATGTTTTCCATAACAATAACGGCTACTCTTAACAACTGCCACCTATCTCCTAACAGGAATCACTTAGAACTCTCAATTTCCCTTTATTTGTTCTCTATTTTTTCCTACAATACATAGTTTACTATGTTTTTCTGATTGACTCTATATTTGCATTAGAATATGAACTTCATGAGAGTAGCTCCAAGGTCCCAGTTATCTCTTACATTACCACATTTTCTTCCTAAATTTCTCCAAAATGAGATATCTACCCCTACGGCATGAAATTTTTTTAATAAGAAGAGATTATGCCATGTATCAAAGTATAGCACAATAGGAAGAACACAAACTAGAAGAAACTGATGTATTTTGAATCAATTATTTTTAAAAGAAAAAGATGTGTTCTCAATTGTATTTTCCATACACGAGATATTTTTTTTCACATATGTTGGCCTATTTTGATTTAAAAAAATTTTTTTCTCCAATACCAAATCCTCCAAAATATTTTCTCTGGCTCTTGCTTAGAAATCATTGTTATTCAAACTGGTCTCTAACTAATTCTGTGGTATGGCTTTAATTCCTTTCTTTAATAATTGGATTTTGCCTGCTGTTTTCTAGCCTTCAGCGTTTCCTCCAAAACTAAGTCAACTTGTAATAGGATAAAGCTTGTCCTCCCTTTGTCTTTACTTTCTTTAGAGCCTTACCAAATATCTCTGTACTCCTGGGCCTACAACAAATTATCCTTTCCTATTGTTTATTGGAGACATCAATAAACAAATTTGTGTCTTGTGTAACTTTAACCAGTGCAACGTGTCATTCCATTAGTAAAAGGTAAGTTCGACCTTGCTCCAGACATCCTGTACCTGGTTCAGTGTTGTATTAAACTATGTGCATGACTCGGGCAAGAAACTCAGTTCTGAAACTCACTTATAAAATGCTAGCCAAGTCCACTTCAGACTTTCTTCCTCTATGTTCATGATTGTTTTATGAAAATAAGTTTGCTAAATGTAAAACATTTAGCCAACTTACGGAACTTAGTAGGGTACAAACAGCATTAGTTTAAAAGCTTCCCAGTGTTTTAATGTTTCAAAATGTTTTCCAATGTTTCAAAGTACTCTGTAGGAGGCAACAGTCTCTCCTCCAGACAACATCTGCAGCAGGTCCCATACATTTGGAAAGTCTCATTTTCTGTGTTAAAAAGTCTACTGTAATCTATACCTAAACTTTCCCATCATACCCGACGCAGAGTTGCTTTTCTGCTCCCCAGGTTCAAGGCTGATCTGAATTTTGGCAAGTACTAACCCAGAAGGGGAAACAAAACCCATTTTTGGCAGGCTAATATTCAGTCAGTACACAGTAGCCCTGAAAGGCAACTTTTCTGGTGGTCAACATACACGTCCCACCAATTGTAAAATGGTTTGACTATCACTCATGGCTTTTTCACTCTTCGTTCTCTTCTAACTCCTCCACTGCTTCTGGCTAGAGCTTTTATTCTTTTTTAGACAGCAAATGTCTTCTGTCTACCACAGTAAACATCTAAAAGATAGCCCTGCCGTACAGCATATGAATTGGCTTTTGGAGATGCCCCTCTCTGTCAGATCCTTTGAAGACTTTCCAAGCCTGGCTACTTCTCATAGTGTCTAGCAAACCACCCATCCTGGCTCTCCTAAATCTACTGATCTTCCATCCTCTTTCTTTTTCTTTACAGTTTCTCCAGCCAGCCCTGAGGGCTTGCAGACTTCTCCACGTAAGAGGCTTTATGCCTCTCCTCAGATCCAGAGGACACATTTCAAATTCTCCCAAGAATTATTGTTTCCTACACTCCAGGAGTAGCTCTAGGTGGCCTAAAAGCCTCAGCACTCTTCAAGCCAGAGTGAGATGCTAGCCTCCCTCTTGCAGACAGCATCATATTTAGTGATTGGCCCCCACTTGCTTGGCATAGAGGCAGGAAGCTGTCCCTTCTCTTCCTAAGAGAGACAGGCAAGAACTATCAGTCTTCTTCAAAGAAAATTTCCCTCACCAAATTAACTTTTGAATGTTTGATCATCTCATACCTGGGGTGTTGGAGTGATCATGGTTGGTGTCCACTTCCTGCAAATTCTATGGACTTAGGTTGGAAATTTTTTTAACCCTTTTAACCCTTCACAGCTTTAGAACTTTTGCTAAAATTCCAAGATAACAGAAAGGTGTCATTCCCATTATGTTAAATTTCACAATCTTTTCTCTTGCATGTTTTTTCTTTAATTATTAAAGGATACTCAGGCCTTAGAATTGTTCATTTCATCATTAAACTATCTCAGAAAAATACTTAGTCTCTCTAAATCTCAGTGTATTATGTGTAAAATGAGCTAATATGAAATTACTTGACACGGTAATTATGAGATCAAATGAGACAATCTATGGGAATTCTAGGTAAACTTTTAAGTGCTATTGAAAGATTAGTTAGTATGTTTAATATAACTCAAGCAAAGTGTAAATTAAAGCTAGCTATTAAAGTGAGTCAGGCTTTCAAAATGTCTACCAGCAGGTAATCTACATAAAGATACACACCTGAATATAGTCTAAAGCATACAGACAACATCCCAGTCCTTCAATCTAAGTTCTTACATAAGGCCTAAGTGTTTTAAAATTGATATATAGAAGAAAAAGAAGGAAGAGAGGAGGGCAAAAGGGTTAAGAGAAGAATTTTATTTTTAAAAAGAAAAAGTAATACCGTCATGCTCATTATGGCTGCACAAAAACCCCTTCTTTTGGCATATGCTATTACCACCAGGTTTCATTTCTTAAACATCTACTCTAATCTTTTCATCCAGCTTCCCTCTTGCCCTGGTATTTCTAAAATTGTTCTTTCCAAAATGCTAAAACTGCTATATATTTTACTTTCAGTATTCCAGCTACTTGATGTATTAGTTTTTTTGTCGCTCTAATTAAAAAATTAAGATGAAGGCTATTCTTCATATTCTGTGGCTTTTGCAAGGCATGACAGAGGGTTAAGTCCACAGATGATATTTGGTAAATGTATATTTGTTTACCTTTATTCAAGTGTGCTACAGATTGAGAAACCTCAAAGTAAATTAATTTCTATAGCAGATTTGATGAATTCTATATGAAATGCTAACATGCTTTAAGATATATACAAATTGGATAAAGACCTGATATAAACGATCACAGCGCACTGTGTTGACATGGGAACCTTTAAGATTCTTGATACTGACAGTAAGACTGAAAATACCATGTGATATTTTTGTATCAACATTTGAGAGGAAACAAAGCATATTATTTACTTACGCACACAAATATCTGCCAAATGCATGTCACCATGTGACTATGTAGAATTATTTTTTCAAAACCAAAAAAACTTACTTTACTTTCAAGTTTAGTCTTTTTTTTTTTTTTTTTTTTTTTTTTTTTTGAGACAGAGTCTCACTGTGTTGCCCAGGCTGGAGTGCAGTGGTGTGATCTCATCTCATGGCAACCTCCACCTCCCAGGTTCAAGCAATTCTCCCACCTCAGTCTCCCAAGTAGCTGGGACTACAGGTGGGCACCACCATACCCGGCTAATTTTTGTATTTTTTAGTAGAGACAAGGTTTTGCTATGTTAGCCAGGCTGGTCTCAAACTCCTGACCTCAGGTGGTCTGCCTGCCTCAAGCTTCCCAAAGTGCTAGGATTACAGGTGTGAGCCACCATGCCCGGCCTATTCAAGTTTAGTCTTGATTTGTATCAATTACTTCATTCTTGCCTTTTCTGTTGCATAAATTATGTGATTCCTGTTTGGTAAAATGTAAATTCTAAATGTGCAGGAGTGATAAACCAGTAAAAAAAGTCAAACCAAAATAAGCATTTAAGAAATGACTACGATCAGGGACTAGGCTGCCAATATACATCTTTACCTTTTAAAATTACAACAAGCCTATGAAATAGCCACAATATGCCTTGAGGAAATAGGTTCAGAAAAGGCTAGTTTTCCCAAGATCACATAGATCAAATTGCTGAATCTGTTTTCTGATCACTATTCTATTTCGCATCCCAAAACCAACTTAACCAAGCCTGTTGAGTGTTGGCCACTAACATTCCACTTCCATATAAGAGGAAAGAAAATGATGGCATTATGAATGAAGCTGAGAAATGATGAATTCCCAACTGGCCCTAGTCTAGCCCTTGGTTTCATTTTATCCGTTCTCACACCTGTTTTGTAGGGCACTTACTTTTGTCTTGTATAGACTGTCTGGTTATTCCCTCTTCAGGGATCAAGTGTCTATCTCCTGGCCCACAGAAGAGAATCACATTGTAGCAAGTGATACCTTGGGGCATGGTGGAAATGGGAGTGGAAGAGGGGAAGGATAAAAACCCAGAGTGTTAGAGCCTCAAGAGTAAAGAAGAGTGAAACAGTTGCCAAACAGCTAATTCCTATATTCTAGTCAGCAGTAAAATGTGGATGTCCATAGCTAAAGTACATAGCAGCATGTGACAGGTAGCTTTCCTGTCAGAGGATGCTCTTCCACTAGCTTTCTGTGTTCAGGTTATATCTCATCACACCTCATCTTAGGACTCTCTAAATGTCCATGTGACTTTTCTCTCCTTTGCCCACTCACCCTTTCCGTGTGTCTCTGTCTATTATCTTCTCTAACTCTCCTTCACTTTCTGCTTTCTCTGCATCTGGTTCTTCTTTGGCATCAAAATGGAATCCAATATTAATAAAAGGTGTTGCAAGAATTATCTTTAATTCTCACAATTCTGGATTGGAAATATGATTTTTTTTCATATTTTGCGAATGGGGAAACTGGGAGTTAGAAAAGTAACTCATCATACCAATGTCATCCAACAAAAACATTCAGTCACAACATGCATGTAGATTTCTCTCTTTTTTAAAAACAGCTTTTAAAGATGTAATTCACATATTATACAGTTCACCAACTTAAATTATACAATTCAACTCAACAGCTCTTAGTATATGCTCAGAACTGTGCAACCATCACCACAATCAATTTTGAAATATTTTCACCACTGTCAATACAAACCCTGCACCATTTACCCATCAGATTCCAAATCCCTCATCTTTTCAGCCCTGGACAATCTGTTCTCTGGCACCATGGATTTGCCTAATCTGGACATTTTATATATAATAATCCTATAATATATGGTCTTTTTGACTACTTCTTTCATTTAGCATGTTTTCAAGGTTCATCCATGTCATAGCATGTGTCAGTACTTCATTTTTTGTGTGTGGCTGAGTAATATTTTATTATGCCCATTTTGTTTATTCATCAATTAATGGTAATTTTGGTTGTTTCTACATTTTGGCTACTAGAAAAAATGCTGCTATGAATATTCTTACATAAATTTTTGTGTAGACATATGTTTTTATTTCTCTTTGATATATACCTATATGTAAAATTGCTGAGTCATACGGTAACTTTATATTTAACCTTTTTAAAAAACTATTTTCCAAAGTGGAGGCACCATTTTGTATTTCTAGCAGCAGTGTATGAGGGCTCTAATTTCTCCATGTCATCACCAATGCTTATTACCTGTCTTTTTTATTATGCAGAACCTCAACTAAAACACCATCTTAATGGGTCTGAAGTGGTATCTTGTTTTGATTTCTGTTTGCATTTCCCTGATGGTTAATGTTAGACTTTTCTGGAAGTGCACCTTAAAATATTTATTACAGTTTTTCAATTCAATGTTAAAATACTTAGTAAGATAGAAATAGGAGTGGACATATATACACTAAGCTGATATAAATGTGCATACATGCTTATATACATGCATGTTGGGACATGTTTATACTGTATGTGTGTCTCACAAGTATGTATACATGTACATGTAATTGTTTACGTCTCAGAACTATTGAAAGCATGGGAACTTGGGTTAAATTCCTTTAGGTCAGATCCAGGCACTGCCATTTAATACCTGAATGACCTGAAGCAGGACGCTTAATTCCTATAAGTTCATTTTCTCTATCTGTAAGTGGGAACAATAGAAGTAGCAAACGTAACTTGCTTCTCATAGTGCCTGCTAAATTGTCAGTTTATAACTATTAGCTAATTACTTCTACAGTCACTGACTCTTTTACAATGAGGTGTGCAATTAAAAAATCAAAGAATTATACATTTTATAATCATACATACTGTTTCTAGATCTTTTCAGTCAATATTTTTATTTAGGCTTTAATAGATCTTTTGTCAGAAATCAGTGTCCCACCATACCTAATTGCTCACCCTGTTCTTCAGATTAGTCAAAAATTCTCCATACCAAAAAAAAAAAAGAAACTAATAATTTTATTGCAAGATAGCATCATAAGTTTTCATAGCAAAATGCCTCTCATTTTGATACAGCTCCAAGCAAGGTCTCAAACCCAACCAAAAGCAAAACAGGGAGCCACTCAGAGCCTGTGACAGCGTGTGTCCTTGAAGGACAGCAAAACTCTCCTTCCTTTCTTCTCCACATCCTCCCGATTTAGCCCTTGCACTCCCCACTCATCAAACCTGGGGAGCAGTGGAAATAAGCAGCACAAATTGGCAGATAATGCACCTTATTTCCATGTAGAAGCAGGTGCATTTTCCTCCGGATAAGTGGTGCAGTGACACTGATCCGCTCTGACAGGCCAGCTGATCTAAAATAACTCAGCACACATCACCACTAGTGAGGGAAGCTTCTCCCAAGAGCTTATTCCGAAACTCTTCAATCCCCTGGGTGCTAATTAAAATTTACTAGATAATATTTGCAAAGCTCAATGGCCCTAGTTACAGCAATTATCAGTTACTAAACGTTAGTGCCAGAGATGTCACCTGATGACTGGCTTTTTTATCCAAGAGGATTTTCCCTGTTCCCCATCCTCTTATTCTTTTTCTCTACTTCTTCAAGAAACTGAATGAAGTAAATGTCTCCATTGGCTGAAGATGGAGAACTAGGGGAATTCACTATCCCACACTTAAAATATTCTTTTCTCATTGGACCACAGGTTGCTGAGTTTTAAATACAGCACCTGATCCCACTATAAAAGTAAAGGACTAAATTGGAGGATGACCTTTGAGCCATGATCCAGCAGAAAGGGTACCCCTCACTCATCCATTTGCCTCATGAGTGCATCAGCTTACACAGGTAGAAAAACGGCCTGGCCAAGACCTGCTATCTTATTGTGTTACTGCTAATGATTGCTCTTGAAATGGGACGTGATATTTCTATACAAAGTAGATTCAATCAATTTATGGAATTGGCCACCAAGTCAGCCATAGGCAAGGACCCGACCGCCTATGTCCTGCTGTAACCCTGTTTTCTACAGACCACACGAGGAGTGGATTGCTGCAATGACATACAGATACATTTGCTGTGTTTGAGTTCATAATGCACTTGATGGCCTTCATTTTATTTTATTTATTTATTTATTTATTTTGAGACAGAGCCTGGCTCTTGTCACCCAGGCTGGAGTGCAGTGGTGTGATCTTGGCTCACTGCCACCTCTGCTTCCCAGGTTCAAGCGATTCTCCTGCCTCAGCCCCTTGAGTAGCTGGGATTACAGGTGAGCACCGTCATACCTGGCTAATTTTTGTATTTTTAGTAGAGACAGGTTTTATCATGGTGGCCAGCCTGGTCTTGAACTCCTGACCTCAAGGTATCCACCCACCTTGGCCTCCCAAAGTACTAGGATTATAGGTGTGAGCCACCGCACCCAGCCTGATGGCCTTCATTAAGCAGATAATCTGTGGCCAGATTCTCTTTAAATCAATGACCTGAAAATTAATGACCAAGTATCTTTAAGTTCTAATTCAGGAAAGATATCAGATCCATGGGCAGGCATAGCTGAAGACTATTCTGGGACACTGGCAACTTTTGCTCCTTGTTCATATACCAATGAAAAACTTTTGACAAGACACAATGATCCCAATTATGAATTTGTTTGTTTCCAGAGGAACATTTTTCCAGAGTTCTCTTCATGAAGAAGAGAAAATAATATGTATAGAATATCTTCTATTTGCCGGTTATTAATGATTGGTACTTTTAAAAAAAGACATCTTTCTTAGCGTTGGCCAAACTATAATGTTCCTTATCCTTATCCTTTTTGAATCAGTCTCTTTTCAAAAGCACAGGAAAAAAATGACTGTACTTTTTTTTAATAATCAGGGATATATGCAGCAGCAGTGGAAGAAAGACCAGACTTTATGACAAAAGACCAGGTGATTTTAAAACTCTTCTCCCTTCTATCTCTGTGGCCTTCACCAAAGAATTTAACATTCTGATCTTCTATTTACCTCACTAGGCCAAGATGAAACAAGACATGTGAAGGACCTTAGAAAGATATGACATTCTGTGCAAACATAAAAAAAGACAGGGCTTTTACTCCAATCATGAGGTCAGTAGAAGTGACCCTCACAAACACTCCTAATGCTCATTGAGATCAAACTGAAGTGTCACCAAGTTAAAAAGGTACAGCTGGTGACAGTCTGCAGTTTATGATGATCATCAATAGTTTAAGTAATTTCTGTTCCTGATGCATAAGGTTTTCTTCAGAACCAAGCAGTTTAAAGCCAATGTGTAACAACAGTTAATATACTAGACCATTCCATTTATTTCACTTTAATTCTCATTTTCTCACTTTACTTATATATACTCTACAATATCACATACGAAAGAACTTACATTCTCCTCCTTAAGCCTTTTCTGTATTTCTTATAAAATTTTATTTATTTATTTATTTATTTATTTGAGACAAGGTCTCACTCTGTCACTCAGGCACAAACATAGCTCAATGGAGCCTCAAACTCCTGGGGTCAAGTAAGCTTCCTGCTTCAGCTTCCCAAGTAGATGGGACTACATGCCCATGCTACCACACCTGGCTAATTTTTAAAAAATCTTTTTGTAGAGGTGGAGTCTTGCTCTATTGCCCGGGCTTGTCTCAAACACCAGGCCTCAAGTGATCTGTCTGCCTCAGCCTCCCAAAGTGCTGAGATACAAGAGTGAGCCACTATGCCTGACCTTCCAATAAAATTTCAAAAGAATGAAATTCATCTAGTAAATTCTAAAAAAGTCATGTGGTCAGACTTACCTGATTTTCTGCCAGGTTAAAATAATTTTTGTGAGTATGTCTGATAACCTACTGAACCAAACAGTGAAAAAAAATTCATAAAGAAGCAAATTCATCTGTACTGTCAATAGCTCTTTCCCTGAACTAAATTGACAATGAAGCATTTACATGAGTATCATCCTCAACCACAGAGTATTTACTAGGTGTCAAACATTTGCTGGTAACTTCTTGGTACTGATCTACAAATCATACCTAATACATGGAGACTCTTACTTATCCAGATACTAGTGTAAGGAAGAGTAGTCTAAACAAAGGAAGCAGCACATGACCTTGAGTAAGAGAAATCACGGCTGGAAAATAGGTGAAATGTGTCCAGCACAGGCAGGAGGTCAGTTCATAAAGGGCTTCACAACCTCAGCCACTTGGTCAAAACCCTAGGAAGAAACAGAAATAATTCAAATGGTTTCATAAAGATACTTTAATAAAAGTGATACTTATACATGTTTAGGCAGTATTTAGGGGGCAAACAAGGGTTGTAATCCAAGCACCCAGAGAATAGCAGTACCAGGGAGCTTTCATCACCCCCTACCCTCATCCCTAGGAGGAAGGAGAGGGAATAGAGCGATTAGAGTCCAGTGGTAGCCGGACCTGTAGAGGGAAGGCTGTCCACATTGCTGGCAGAGAAGCAACACAGAAACAGAGAGGCAGCAAGACAGAAACACCTCTCAACTCTCTAGTTAAGTGGTGAAAGTGAGCAGTTAGGTCTTTTCTGTTATAGATTTTATGAGAAGGGCACAGCATTTAAAGACACACATTTTTCCATATTGGCAGTTATTCACTGGGTTTTAAAAAACATGAAATGTTTCTGGTCTATTTCAAGTTTAAAAATGAATGGAAAATGAATATCAAGACTGAAGACAAATTTGTATACCACAGTAATAAACACAAATCATGCTTTGAAAGTTCATAGGTGATTCACAGTGCCTAGTCAGAGAATAGCAATGAATTCTGTCGATGATCGTATGTGGAAGATGGGAGGTTTCATTTACGTTGCCTTTTAGAAGGAGTATTTGCAAGTTTTCATCAAAGGATTGTTATAATTCAGATGTTTCCTGTTTTCAACAATGAGAGTTACAAAAGATACTCTATTTTTCCTTTTTTTTCTGTGTTGGGTGGTGTTTCTAACATTTGTTGGAAGGGAAAAAAAGCCATTTAGGTTCTATGGAGATAGGTGGATTTCCTGCTAGAGTTAATTTTTGTGTGGCCATGTTTACATAAAATTGAGATCTGGGAGCATTTTGAGAGAAATCCTAGACCATTTAGTAAAGAAAAAAAAGAGAGAGAACATATACATATATAGGGTGCATATTTGTAGAGTGAAAGAGCCACGAAAAATTCAGTTTTCTAAATCAGTGATTCCAGTACTTTGCTGTATGTCATATATAATGTAGGATATATTTGACACTGTTAATTCCCAACGTACCCTAAAAACCAACTGAAACAAAATCTGAGTAAAACCCAGCGTATTCGTCCATTTTCACACTGCTGATAAAGATATACTAGAGACTGGGTAATTAATAAAGGAAAGAAGTTTAATGGACTCACAGTTCCATATGGCTAGGGAGACCTCACAATCATGGTGGAAAGGCAAGGAGGAGCAAAGTCATGTCTTACATGGATGGTGACAGGCAAGAACTTGTGTAGGGGAACTCCCCCCTTGTAAAACCATCATATTTCATGAGAGTTACTCACTATCATGAGAAAAGCATGGGAAAGACCTGCTCCTATGATTCAGTTACCTCCCATTGGGTGCCTCCCACAACATTTAGGAATTGTGGGAGCTACAATTCAAGATGAGATTTGTGTGGGGACACAGCCAAACCATATCACCCAGGGATTTTTAAAAATGATTCTAATGTGCAGTCATGTTTGGTGATCACCAAAGATATAATTCAAGCCTTAAACCATATTTATTTTAAAGTTCCAGACAGTTAAAATGCTGGTGATGCATGCATATGTTTATCAAAGCACTATTCATAATAGAAAAGACATGACATCAACCTAGTTGCCCATCAATGGTGGTACATATACACCATGGAATGCTATGCAGCCATAAGAAAGAGTGAAATCGTGTCCTCTGCAGCAATGTGGCTGCAGCTGTAGGCCATTATCTTAATTTTAGGTAAATTTAATGCAGAAACAGAAAACCAAATGATGCATGTTCTCACTTATAAGTGGAGCTAAACATTAGGTATAGATGGACATACAGATGGGAATAGCAGAAACAGGGGACTCCAAAAGCTGAGGGAAAGGGAGGGAAACAAGAGTTGATTATGTTGGGTATTATGTTCACTATCTGGGTGATGGGACCAATAGAAGCCTAAACCTCAGCACCATGCAACAAATCTGCACATATACCCCTGATTCTAAAAACAAATAAAAATAAAATAAAATGCTAGTGATGTCAGCCTAAAAAGTTTCCAGGTCCCTCCACCTACAGTCTATCACTCTTAATAGTCAGTTCCAAATTTAAATGCATGGAGATGGTTGAATTGACCTCAAAATACTGCTTCCACTTGTGCAATGACTCTGTGTGCATTTTTGGTAATAGACTTTTATAAATAGCATATAATAAAGAATGCCCAATTTTAAATGTGTTAAAATTTTATTTTATTATCATCGTACTTTGAGTGACTTCTGAAGTGCCCTGAATACCTAGGCTGGGTGGGGTTGGATACATTGAGAGAGTTCAAGAAATATAATGATCATTATTTTTTACATACTATAGAAAATCATTGGCCTGTGCTTTAGTTCAGAGGTAATTGCAGTCTCTTTTAGTGATGTTTGCAATGAAATGTCAGTAAACACTATCCTGAAATCAACCCAAACTCCTGCACCTCAACATGATTGTTGTCTTCAAACTTCTTTCTTGTCATCAGATACTCACCTGCGTCCTATGTTTTTGAGAGAGGATTTGTGTGAGATGTGCCCTGACTCATTCCGAAGCCTTCCTCTGATTTGAGTTCTAGCTCAGTCTTTATTACACTGCTGTCTCTCCTTTGGCTAACCAAGGATGAAATATTTAATCATGTTCAACTTGAAATAAAAGTCAGTCTCTGGAAATTTCATGCTTACCCTTGTATCCCCATCCTTTTGCTACAATAGCAACCCTACAGTAGACATGCACCATCATCTTGTGTTCTGTGTAAACTCCTGAGCCTTTTCTCTTTATAATTTATGCTGCTGCAACATTACAGTTTTCATTGAAAAACTATTCAAGCAGAGTGGACTGAGCATAAGCAACCACTTTCACCCCAGTCTAAAATCCGTTGAAATGAAACATAAACTGTTTTAAAAGATTGTATAATGTTACTGGAAAATAAAAAGGATTGCCTCTGTTAAACGTAAAAGTTTGATGAATTTCTGAAGAATAGAAAGTTGATTGGAATGAAATAGGAACTGAAGGCTACATCAAATTGTAATGAAAATATACAAAGTAAAGAAATGGTATTGAAATCAGAGTGGTTTGGGGCAGGGGTCCCCAATCCATGGACTGTGGACTGGTATTCCCCGACCTGTTAGGAACTGGGCCGCTTAGCAACGCTGCATCTGTATTTACAGCTGCTCCCCATTTCTGGCATTACTGTCCTAGCTCTGCCTCCAGTCAGATCAGCCGTGGCATTAGATTCTCACAGGAGCAGGAATCTTATTGTGAGCTGTGCATGCAAGGGATCTAGGTGGCACTCCTTATAAGAATCTAATGCCTGATGATCTGAGGCGGAACAGTTTTGTCCCGAAACCATCCAACCCCTGACCTCCCTCCAAACACCCTGGTCAGTGGAAAAACTGTCTTTCAGAAAATGGGGGGAACCACTTGTTTGGGGGAATATTCAAGGTCAAAGTATACAGGTGATGATAATGAGGCCTTAGGTAGTTACCAACTGGAGCTATTACTTTCTTTGTACAAATGTTTTAGGAAGACAAAGTAACTAAGTTTCCTCCCAGAGGTATCAGTGAATGGAGCAATAAAGCCAGATAATTCCAGATATATAAAGATCCAGAGAGAGATGGAGAGGGTGCCTTCAAAATTACAAAGCAGGCTGCAGCACACCATGTTCCTCAGTATTTCTGTCTTTCCACAGACCAGGTTCTACAATGAAAGCATGCATTCACAAACAGGTAAACAGGGAATTTCCTGAAAAATACAAGCAGGTAAACTAAGAATCAACAAATATATGAGGAAAACCAAAACTACAAAAGAAAGAACCCCCATTTAATAAGTACAAAACTAATGTGGAAAAATATTTAATGGAGCAAGCAGACTAAATTCTAATGAAATTCTATGAATATGTTTATCATATCTATAAAAGAGCATTTTATGAAAAAATCTGAAGAATTTGGAAATAAAAATGCTATACATTCAAAAGGTGAGTTGAATGACAAAATGAACTAGGCTGAAGAGTAAATTAATGAGCTAGATGATCATGCAAATGGTTTCACAGAACAGTGTGAAAGGAAAGAAGTAATGAAAAATACAATGAAATAAAGAGTTGCCAAGAATAGATCCAGTACACCCAAAATCCATTTAATAGGAGCATGAGGAAAAGGAAACCTAGAGAACCAAGAAAAATGTATAATCAATGAAATAGAAAATGTTTACAGAGCAGAAGAAAGAAATATATTGAAAAGACTCAAACTTAACAACTTGGAGAATGAGTAAAACGTCACAGCTAAATATACCAATGTGTGATTCTTCTACAAGCCTAGACTAAAAGAATACCACTCCTAAAATATTCTACAAAAATACCACTTTTTGTAGCTTTCCTTACAAAACAGAAAGAAGCATATTCACATCAGGCTTCTCCTTAACAACACTGCATACTGTTAGATAGTAAAACAAAAATGGCAAATGTCTAAGAAAAAATCTGTGTCTGAAAGATATTTGATTTCTGCATATTTTGAAAAGTTATACGTAACGTCCATTTTATTCAAGATATCAAAATTAAGTGATGGTGAATCAGTGTTATGGAATATTACTCTATGGCTTGGTAACAACACAGCAATAAGCATTTGGGGCAGCTTCCATCAAGACGATTGCCACTTCCAAAAGAAGTGGCTGTATGTTTGAGAAGGCAACACAGCTTTTAATAAACTCGTAGGTCTGAGCCCAAAATGAAGCTCGGGTCCTGCCTAGGGGGAGGGTCCTTGTACAAACTCATGCTTTTGGGTGGTTCTGAGGGTAATACTGAACCAGAAACAGACCGGCCAAACAGGAAACAAAGTCCAAGTTCAAACAATTTTAAACCCTTTGGGATTTAGGTAACCTGAGATTCTTAATATCCCTAGAATAACTGCCAGTCAGAAATAAAGTGAAGCCTCATTAGAGGAAGAAAACATTATCCTAAGCCCCAATTACTTCTGCGTTTTTTTTTTATATGCAAGCTTTGGCATCCTGATTAAATAAAAATAGGATATTCTGGAAACATCAATCAATCAATAATAAATAAGCAAATTTAAAGCACAACAACCAGACATACAAAAAGAAGTGACGAAAATCAAAGGAAAATTTCAGAAAATAAAACAGACCCATAGGGTAGTCAGATAATGAAGTTATAAAGCATGCACTCTAAAATAGCTGTCATTAATATGTAAAAAAAAAAAAAAATAGAGGGCAAAAACACAAATTAGAAAATTTCATTAAAAATTAGATAACCTGGGGGTTGGACCCAGGGCTGAGGCAGGCCCCCCTCACCCCCCTCACCCCCCTCACTCCCCCACCCCCACCTCCCCGCTTCCCGCCTCAGTGGATCATGCCTAGGGCGGCAGCGGTGGCGGTTGCAGGGGGAGAAGTGGAGGGGAAGTGACTGGGCGGTGCCGGCTCAGGAGACATGCCATTTCCAGTTACAACACAGGGATCACAACAAACACAACCGCCACAGAAGCACTATGGCATCACTTCTCCTATCAGCTTAGCAGCCCCCAAGGAGAGTGACTGCATACTTACACGGAAACTAATTGAGACACTGAAACCCTTTGGGGTTTTTGAAGAGGAAGAGGAACTGCAGCGCAGGATTTTAATTTTGGGAAAACTAAATAACCTGGTAAAAGAGTGGATACCAGAAATCAGTGAAAGCAAGAATCTTCCACAATCTGTAATTGAAAATGTTGGAGGAAAAATTTTTACCTTTGGATCTTACAGGTGAGGCGTACATACAAAAGGTGCTGATATTGATGCGTTGTGTGTTGCACCAAGACATGTTGATCACTTCCACTTTTTCACCTCATTCTATGATAAATTGAAATTACAGGAAGAAGTAAAAGATTTAAGAGCTGTTGAAGAGGCATTCGTACCAGTTATTAAACTCTGTTTTGATGGGATAGAGATTGATATTTTGTTTGCAAGATTAGCACTGCAGACAATTCCAGAAGATTTGGACCTACAAGATGACAGTCTGCTTAAAAATTTAGATAGAAGATGTATAAGAAGTCTTAATGGTTGCAGGGTGACCGATGAAATTTTACATCTAGTACCAAACATTGACAACTTCAGGTTGACTCTGAGAGCTATCAAACTATGGGC
>CAUYLG010009205.1:0-31584 GCA_963573385.1 Cacajao melanocephalus
TAGCCTGGGCAGTAGAACAAGAATCCTGTTCTCTCTCCCTCTTTTTCTTCCTCTTTCTTTCTCTCATACATTCTTTTTCTTTCTTTCTTTCACTCTCACTTTCTTTCCTCTCTTTTTCTTTCTTTCAAAAATTAAAAAAAAAAAAAAAGAACAAATGTATCCAAATGTACAAATGACTTAATTGTGCCTAGACTGATAACCATAGTTCTTTGTACTTTTATGGGATTTAAGAATCAGAATAATTAGTTCTGGAAACCAGAAGACAGTCATGCATATTTCTCAAGCATACAATTAAAATTTGCAACTTGGTGAAGGGGCCACTGGAAACACATCCTTTTAAAACCAGTGGCATGTCTGTCATTCCCAGAATGCAGCAGGACAAGGTGGCTGGGCCCTCTCTGCTTTGGGGAATCTAAATGTGATACCAACACCAGGAATTCAGGTCATCGGGTCACATACCCTTAGTCTCTGAGGTGTCCGAGCCTCTGAAGCTACAGGTCTGGGGCCAAAACCACAGAGTTCTGACACTGTGGAAAGTGCCCCCAAATCAACTAGTGTTGATACCTGGATGCCATTTTTCTGTGTCCCCTGCAGATTCATGACTTCAATTGAGAGATGAATTTCAAGCCAACTTTCAAGGAATCCTGGGTAGAATGAAATCTGTTCAATGGAATCTAGAGGAAGAAAAGAAGAAGGAGAAGGAGGAGGAGGAGAAAAAGAAGGAGAAAAAGAAGGAGAAAAAGGAGAAAAAGAAGGAGAAAAAGAAAAGGAAGAAGGAGGAAAACATCGAGATCCCTGTGGTAGGTATCAGTCATTGGTTTCTAGTTACTCAACCTTTTTACAAGTCTTAAGGATCCTATAAACTTTGAAATTGTAGTAAAATATTTATAGAGCAAGTCAAAGAAAAGTATAAAACAGTGGGTCTAGGTGAAATTTTGACGTGGCTAAAATTCCTTTTCACCTCTTTAGCTTTTTGATTCGTAAGGATATAGGTACCTGGCCTGGTAAAATAGCAATTCATTTCACCCTGTAGACCCGACAGAGTCCAATTTCCACAGTTGCAATGCCATTTCATTTCTTTTCCTCCTGGTGTTACTTTTGAAGTTCAAGAGACAATTTTGATGAGAAATGACAGTCCGGTGCCTCATGAGAAACTCAGGCGGGTGCCACAGCTGAAAACTCTTAGGCCATTACCCCTTCTGAATTTTCCTGGGAAAGGGCCTTGGACTTTCCACTGTGATTGAGAAACGCAAGAGTAGCAATTGCCGTTTCAGGCTTTTAGGGGAGACATAGAATGGAGGCCTGACTAGTAAAACCTGCCACCCAAAGCCCCAAGACACTCTTTATTCAGGCAGTCGTAGAACCAGGATAGAACTCCAACTGGAGGAACCCCACTTTGCCTGTGTGCCCTCATTTCCCCAGCCCATCCTTGGGATTATTCCCTTCCTGACCAGGATGCAGGGGCTGTAATAGCAGGGTGCTGATCAGCAGCTGCCGCAATATCGCTAAGCAGTAAGGGCTGGCCTTCAGCAACGTGAGCCGGGGTTCGTAGACATGCATGCGGCAGGAAAATGCGATTGCACATAAATGTGTGCAGTGTTATTCCAGGAAAAATATGTGAATGTTTTGAAAGTCATAAGGGATTTCCTAAATAACGATGGTGTATGGAAGCCAAGAGGTTTTTGCTCAAAGAAAGCCCAAAATCATAATTGAAAGTGTGTTATGAAGCAAAATAAAAAAAGGTAAAAAACCACGGGCAAAATTAATGTCTTGTTTGGTCCTGCTACAATAACTCTGGGTGAAATGAAGTTCATGTTCCTTTATTCTGAAGTACGATTACAAAGCAATGGGGTAAGTGCTTCAACAAATATATCTGAATGAATGTATCCAAATAAATGCTGTGGACTTCAAGTTGGCCATGGTGAAAACGCTGATTATTATGACACATGTTTGCTTAAGCCTTTTTTGAGACTCTTCCCAATCCTTCTTCTCCTTCTGTGCACCGCTCTTCTGAGATGCTTGAGGTTTCATACGTATTACTATTGTAAATATTATCATTTGACATTGAGATTAGTTGTTTTCTGGGTTTGTGCCCCATCCAGTATTTGTACAGAGTAAAAATGTATTACATTAAAAAAAACCCTCAAAGTGTGTTGAGTGAGTGGCCTTCAGAGATAATTTATGACGCACAAGAAAACTTGCCTGATGTTTTAGGGCCATATTTTGTATACCCAAGTAGTGTCACCCAGTTTCATCACTACATTCACCAGCTCTGTTTTAAAATAATTTTTGGGTTTATTTTAAGAATCAAATACACCTTCTTCTTGGTATAAAGATTTATAACCATTGAGACTATTCAAAAGGAATGTGCTCTTGGCTCTGAAGCCCATTCCAAAGGAGGAATTTCCAAAATATTTTGAGCTATGATTTCATCATTGTGTAGTGATGCCCAGTGGAAAAATATTTTTTAAAGCAGTAGAACTGTTCTTTAAATGTTACTTGTAGTTACGAAAGGCTGAGCAACCAATGCATGATTGTGACTTCCTTTGTTTTGGGAAAAGTTAGCAGAATAAACACTTCAGTTTGTCCAAGAACAATAATTTGTGTAATGATTGTCATCCTCAGTGTTACTCTAAACGTAGGCTGAGATGTAATGTGTTCTATTTAACATAAATAGAGTCTATTTTTAGTAGGACATTGTCCTTGCTGCGTCTTTGAATATGGATTTAGATTTTAGTGACTGTCTCTGAAACTGCCTTGAGAAGGTGTGTGTGTGCAGGCACATGTGTGTTCATATCTGTTTGTGTGTATAAATGCATGTATATTTTGCCTATTTGTCTGATTACATTTATTTTAGGACACTGCAAACCCTGAGCTAATCCAGAAGGTAGCCTGACCCTCTCTTCACGCCATACTGGATGAAAGACTGGGAAAGGAAATTGAATCAGGTTTGGCAGGGCGCGGTGGCTCATTCCTATAATCCCAGCACTTTGGGAGGCTGAGGCAGGCAGATCATCTGAGGTCACAAGTTCAAGTCCAACCTGGCCAACATGGCAAAACCCCATCTCCACTAAAAATATAAAAACAATTAGCTGGGTATGGAGACCTTTAGTCCCAGCTACTCTGAAGGCCGAGGCAGGAGAAACGCTTGAACCTGGAAAACGGAGATTGCAGTGAGCCATCACGCCATTGTGCTCCAGCCTGGGTGACAAGAGTGAAACTCCATCTCAAAAAATAAAATAATAAAATTTAAAAAAAAGAAATTGAATCAGGTTTGACCCAGTGCTATCTGGGTGACAGTTCCAGGCATGGTGTTATGAAGACCAATAGATGGAAATGAATTGGTGATTGGGACTGGTGTTTGGGACTAAGGAGGCTGCGTTGCAGCTGGAGGGTGGTTGGAGGATTCCCCTTTTAGGAAGGAGAAGCCCCCAGTTGTCTTGGGGTGGGAACAGGCAGGGCTGCCACTGAACTCTGGGACCGAGAGGCTCCAGCTGGATCTGGAGGTGGGAAAGACAGGTGGAGCCTGGTGGAGAGGAGACTGAGTTGGCAAAGCCAGGCGAAAGGAAGCCAGGAACTAGGCAAAAAGCACACAGCCAGCTTTCAGAGTTGGGACTCTCTAGAGGAACCCCTTTTAATAAGCATGGAAACTTTTCTTGGAGTTGTAATTGTGTCAACCCCATACTTTCAGTACAATTTTATTAAATAATTGGGCTGCTTCTCTCTGCACATTGGGGAAGTAAAGGCAGAGCTTGTCTGCACTTGGAGTGTCTTGCATGGGGATGGCACAGCAGCCTGAGGACACCAGTGATGAGCTTGTTCAAGGAGATTTCCTTGCAGGGCTTTGCAGCATTGGCATTGGAGTCAGAGTGGCTAGAGGGATGAGCAACTGCTGGGATGGGTGGGTGGTGTATCCAGTGTCTCTCCAGAATTCTCTAACATGTCCGTGAAGGAGAAGCAGGGAGAAGAGTCACTTTCTTGAGTTATGGAATTGGTCCTCAAAGCAATGGTTATTTGGATAATTAAGAAAACACAGGCTAGGTACAGTGGCTCAAAGCTGTAATCTCAGCACTTTGGGAGGCTGAGCCAAGAGAATTGCTTGAGCCCAGGAGTTTGAGACCAGCCTGGGCCATATGGCAAGACTCAGTTTTTACATAAAAATTTGTTTTTAAAATTAGCCAGGAATGGTGGCTCGCACGTAGTCACGGCTACACATGAGGCTGAGGAAGGAGGATCCCTTGAGACCAGGAATTCAAGGCTGCAGTGCAGTGGGCTGTGATTGTACCACTGCACTCCAGCCTGGGCAATAGAGCAAGATCCTGTCTCAAAAAAACAGAACAACTCCCCTCCTCATCCTGAAGCCCCATGATCTTTTTGGTAATTATAGGTGAGTGAGGTCTGGGGACGTATTGGTTCTAATTGAGATAAGTGTAAAGCATTACTATAAGATACCTTCTATTTTTTTAAAAGCAAACTTAAAAGTTGAAACAGTTCCATATTTTACATGTTTTTAGGGTTCTCATTATGTACGTAGGTGAAATATTCACAATTTAACAAAAAGGTTTAGTTTTCAACAAGTGGTTTGATATTCTCTGCTATAATCCCCCTTACTCTGACCTTGATATTCCTCCCTCCCCAACACCTAATCCATCAGTGAGTTAAAGATTTCTCAAATCCACCAAGTACGGTCGCTTACGCCTGTAATCCCAGCACTTCAGGAGGACGAGGTGAAAGGATTGCTTGGGCCCAGGAGTTCGAGACCAACCCAGGCAACAGAGTGAGACCTCATCTCTACAAAAAACACAAAAATTAGCTAGGTGTGATAATGCATGGCTGTGGTTCTAGCTACTTGGGAAGCTGAGATGGGAGGATGACTTGAACCCAGGAGGTCAGAGCTGTAGTGAGCTATGATTGCACCAGTGCACTCCAGCCTGAGTGACATTGCAAGACCCTGTCTCCAATAAATAAATAAATAAAAATAAAAACAATGCAAACACATTTTTAATGTATAAGACACTCTTAGGAAATCTATGTTCTAGGAAGGGATTATGAAGCTGGATCTGGAATCATGCCTGGTTCCCGTCATCTGGCACATTCATGAAGTGTTAGATGAAACACTTTGCTGAGCCTGAAGAGTCCTGCAGTGTGGGATGAGGTGGGTGGAGGGACTCGTTAATGCTCATGTCCCATCCAGGGCCCTCTTACGCTCTTCTGTTCCAATTCCCAGAACATCAACTCCATAAAAACATTCCTCTCCCTTGAGCTGCCCATTAACCTTTTGAGTTGGCTAATGATTAATGTCATTAGCTTTGGAATGTGATGGCAACTCCTCAAGAGGGTATGGCGCCCACAGCGGAGTGGGTTGTAAGAACTGTACAAACCAAGCGAGCTGTCCTCAGTCTGGGTGTGGAGATAATTTACCCCCTCCAACAGTGACTTTTATTGCAGTCATAATTATGCATCTGTTCGGTTAGCACCTGCCCTACTAGTGGGGAGAGAGAACCCAAATAATAATGTCAAGTTTACCCCACCTAAACAATGCAGACATCACCAACCATGTGATGGCTTTGTGTTTGGAAAGCGAAGGTCTCTTTGGGCAGGGGAGCAGCCCAACCACATCCTCTCAGTAATTGTTCTGATTTCCTTTATCCTTGGCCTGGTTCTAGCAGGTTAAACTTTTAAGACACTGTCATTTCCATAAGTCAAAAATGACCAAATATCAGCAATTTCATAATGTTCAACCCAATATAGTTTGTTCTTGATTCCTGAACAGTGATAAAAAGACACAGGTAGAAAGTAAGAAGCAAAGAGAATAACTCGTCAAGTAAGAAAACTCTATAATCAAGTTAAGGGTGGTGTATTTTAAAAGTGAATTGCCCTAGAGAAGACAACAGTTATTACACACTATTGTATTAATATTATATGCATGCAGCTTTTGAAGTATTTCAACTGCTTGGGCGAGACATTTAAGGTAATGAGTTCCTGAAGTTTCATGTCCCTACAATGCCGCCTGAAGATCATTTTCATGGGAATTTTCATTAAGTTCTAAGGGACGAGAAGCTTGTATTTACAAAATTAGTGATTGTTGCCTTAGAGATCAGGCAGGACGTTGCCAGTAATGAAGGCAGACTGCAGCCAGGAAGTCTCGTTTGAATTAATAGTAAGTGAACTTCAAGACAGCAGAAGTCGCTGCCTGTCCCAGATGTCTAATGATGAGTAAGTGAAATGGGAAAGGAAGGAGAACTGGCACTGCTTGCCTACTGTGTGACAGCTTTTGACATCCTCTTTCCTTTCATCCTCATTCAGCTCCATGGGGACAGGCACAATTGTCATCATTTCACAGATGCTCCGAGCAGTGTTAAATCAGCTGTCAAAGTTGGTATCACCAGACACTGGCAGAGTCAGCATTTACAGCCAGCTCAGCTGTATTCAAAGCCTAATCATTTGCTTACGCCTAGAAAGACTGCATGACTTGGTCCCAAAGGTGGTCCGTGTTTATGGCTTTGGGCCTGGCATCTTCAGAAGTGTCTTAATTTGGTCCTGTGCACATTGGTGCCATTGTCCTACTTCGCAGGTCTCCTCAGCATGCATTGAAGAAGGCATCCTCAAGTATAAAGCATTGGGATTTGGGGTTGCATTAACATTTGCCTCCAGTTACTCCCAGCAGAGCTTGGAACACAGTAGTCAATAAAGCATTTATATATATAATATAATTTTTTTTAAGAGATAGGGTCTTGCTCTGTCACCCAGGTTGGAGTGCAGTGGTACAATCATAGCTCACTACAGCCCCGACCTCTAGGGCTCAGGTGATCCTCCTGCCTCAGCCTCCCAAGTAGCTGAGCCTCTAAATGCTAAAAAGCAGCTGCCAGGATGTTCATCTAACTTTTCTGCTTTTTGTAGAGATGGGGTCTTGCTATGTTGCTCAGGCTAGTCTTGAACTGAGCTCAACCAATCCTCCTACCTCAGCTTCCCCAAATGCTGGAATTACAGGCATCAGTCACCATACCCAGCCTTGCATATTGTTTTTGTGGCATCTCAGATGACCTTGTTAGCCAGATTTTCTTGTCAGACATCCAGGATAAAAAGGATTTCCAAATCACTTTTGTTCAGGACGAAATGGGGGTTTGGTCGAAACCTTAAGCCACTAAATTCTTTCTGGGTTGGGTGAGAGCTGTAGGTTGATGAGCCATTATATCAAATAACAATTATGCCTGGCACTTGAAAGGGTGGGGGCGGGGGAGAGGGAATAGTTTGGATCCTGGCTTGGACTGCTGGGCTAATTCTCGGAGTGCTTCTGTTTTAATCAGCTTCCATGGTGAGAGTCATGGAAAAATACCACTTTCACATGTACACACAAGTACTGAACTTAAGAGTAATGAGCACTAATGCAGTCATTTAATACATATTAATCTGTTTGCTTCCTCATTCTGCATCTGTCACTGCCTGTAAACCCCAGCAACCTGGAAGCTGCTAATTCTACTCTGTTGCTAGACAGGTGACATAGAGAAATACCGAAAAGAAATCATGGAAGCCTCGCTCATTTATGGACAGTGGGTGCGTGGATCTGTTACTGCTGACGTGGTGTGTCTCGTCATTCTGCTTGAGCTTTGGTCAGCTGTGTGGACAGAATTTCCTAGGAAGGGGAAACAAACAGATAAGGAAGCATTCACTGTACGTTTTTGGCCCTTTGCTGCCTATATGACTAGCTGTGACAGGCTGCAGGAGACTGGATTCAACTCAGCAACCAAGGACAGGGCTTGGCACAATGGAAGCTCAATAAACATTTGAATGCTATGTATTTTCTTGGTTCCTATTCCTATATTATCCAGAGGAATATAAAGCACTTATGCCTATTTTTGGAAGAAGATGGTGATAAATGAAATAATCAGACATAAGGCATTTAGAAAGCAGGACATGTAAGATGAAAGGCAAGTGAATTGAAGAGAATCATGAGTATGGTAATGCCACAGAACCCAAAATAATATTATGTGTCTGGTTGGCTGCATTTCTGGGGGGAAGCATGTTTCCTGGACCTGAGCTGCAGAAGAGAATAGGGCCTGACACCTGGGATGGGCAACCTAGGGTTAGTCATTTAATGGCACTGAATATTTCTGTCTTCCTCTTTACAAGATGGCTAACAATCCCTACCTTAAAGGATTGTTGTAGGGATTAGGGATAAGGTTGGTAAGGGTGTGCACGACACCAGCTGCAGAGAAGGAGTCAATAAATGGTAGCTCTGGCCAGGCTCGGTGGCTCACACCTGTAATCCCTGCACTTTGGGAGGCAGAAGAGGGAGGATCACTTGAGGTCAGGAGTTCGAGACCAGCCTGGCCAACGTGGTGAACCCTTGTCTCTACTGCAAATACAAAAATTAGCTGGGCATGGTGGCGTGTGCCTGTAATTCCAGCTACTTGGGAGGCTGAGGCAGGAGAATCACTTGAACCCAGGAGGCGGAGGTTGCAGTGAGCTGAGATCACACCACCGCACTCCAGCCTGGGCAACAGAGAGAGATCCATCTCAAAAAAATAAAATAAAATAAAAAAATAAATAAATGGTAGCTCTTATGGCCATAATCACAGGAGGAAGGACTAGAAATGGGTCTCCTCTGGGAGTGGTCAGAATTTCAGTAAGTGGTGAGAAAGAGTGAAGGTATCTTCCATGCTGATGTGTCAAACTCTAGGTCATTCATTTTCACAGCTGTGTAGTTTTCCATTGCATGAATATCCTCCCATTTATTTATGTGCTCTCTGGAGGATGGATATTTGGTTGTTTGCATCTTCCCGCCATTAAGAACAACTTGATGTACTGGTTTCTGAGGGCTACCATAAAAAATGACTGCAAATAGGATGGACTGAAACAACAGAAGTGTGTCCTTTCACAGAGGCTAGTCTGAAGTCAAGGTTTCTGCAGGGGTATGCTCTCTCTGAAGAAGCGATTCCATATCCTTCTCTTCACTTCTGATACTGCTGGCAATCTTTGGTGGTTCTTGGCTCTAGACACAACCTCTTTTGTCTCTGCCTCCATCGTCACGGGGGTTTTCCTACTTGTATTTGTATCTTTTCTCCTTTTCTTACAAGGATACCAGCCATATGGGACCAAGAGCCCACTCTATTAATTCTTCTTAACTGAAATAATTATATCTGCAGTGATCTGTATCCAAATTAAGCCACCTTCCAAGGCTCTGGTGAGGATATTAATTTTGGGGGGAACATTATTCAACGCAGTATATATGGCTGTGAACATTCTTGAATCTGAGCAAGGTGCCTGTGAGCCACCACCCCACGTGACCGCTCCCTGCCACTGAGTCATAGGGTATGTGCATCTTTGTAGGATTACAACCAATGGCTCTTCCAGTAAATTGTGACAAATTATACTCCCACGAACAGTGTGTATGATGAGTTCCTGTTGCTGCATGGCTCAAATATTAATTGGTATTGTCAAATTTTCTTTTTTAAATTGCTAATCCGGTTTGTGTAAAGTGGTACTTCTATATGGCGTAATTTGCATTTCCCTGATTACTACTCATTTGTTGTTTTCCTTTGTAAAATATATGTTTATATCTTTTACCTATTTGCTTGTTGACTTGTCTTTTTTTTTCTTTTTCTTCTTTTTTTAGCTTTTTGGAGAAATTATCAGTTCCGAAGTTGCAAATGTTATCTTCCAGTATGTGGCTTATTTTTTCACTCTCTTTATGGGGCCTTTTTGATAAAAAGAAGTCCTTAATGTGAATGTACTGAAACTTACCAGTACTTACCTTTAAAGCTGGAAAACTTTTGTGTCTTAAGAAATTCACTACTATTTTGAGGCTATAAAGATCTTTCTCCTTAATTTCTTCTAAATAATTTTGAAGTTTTGTCTTTCCCATTTAGCCACCAGGCAGTGATTTTTTTTTCATGGTGTGAAGCTGGGGTCCAATTTTCTCTGCCTCGTAGGGATAACAAACTCTCCCAGCTTCGTCTATCCTTCTCACCACTCCGCATCTGCACTGTCACCCATCGTTTTAACAAATATCCATTTGCATACCTCTGTTTGGGCTCTGAAGTCATGTGTCCTCTGGTTGGTCGTTTCAGTTGTCTTCAAATTTTTGCCATTATGAATGACGATATGACCCACAAGTCTGTGTGTCCATATTTGGCCCATCTATGTTTGCTACTGACTTCCCGCAAAGTAATTTCTGGATGCAATTTTGCCATACCAAAGAATAAACACATTTTGTTTTTGCTATTTTCCCTCCATGTCCCTTTAGCCTTGGCAACACGAGCGAAACTCCGTCTCAAAAAAAAAATCCACTTTGTCCATTTCTAATGGTGCCATGTCAGGTCCAGGTGGCGTTCCACTGTGGGGCAGAGCAGAGCCCAGCATCTGTGTAGTCTTGAGGCACTTCTATCTCTTCAGTAGCGCCGCTACTGTCCAGCACACAGATCCGTGGATTGCCTTGAAGCAGAGTTCATCAAAAGCCACCATCCTTGACTTCCCAACACACATCTAGATAATCATAAGATATAGACAGCATAGATTAGCATAAATCAGCTCAAAGACATCACTTATTAAAGCTGAGATGTAACATAAGAAGAAATAAACCCATTAAATGGTCTGGTTGAATAGTAAAATACGTGCTACAGGAAGCTAGCAGAGATTTTGCAAGCTGTAATGTTTTTGGGAGGAATAAAAAAGGTTTTGTTTTTAAAGAACTGTTCATTTCTGACAACAGAAATAATTTTTTTTCCAACATGACCAAAGAGTGCCAAACAACACACCAGCAAAGTCATCTTTTCTCCACCTCGAAGTGAACAGAGTGATAAGAAAAACATTTTTTCACTAGTAGAAAAGTTGTATTATGATTTCTAAGAATCCTTGGGCAGTCATTGCTTTGAAGACTTGTACATTGCTCATCAAAGACTCAGCTTTTCCTCAGTGGTTGCCATGAGGAGGATTATGATCCATTCCTAGAAGTATAAAAGTTAATGAGATAATACTTGGCATCAAGACAATCTCTAAGCTTCTCAAAATGTCTTTAAAACGGACGATTAACTCTCTTCACACTACCTATGGATGGAGTCGACTTTATTGAAGGGTTGGAAGGGAAGGGAGAGGAGGGAATAGCAGGCAGGGTGCTTCTTAAAATGCTCTTAGAGGCCCTTTGACCCCCTCTCCCCACCTCCATGTCCTCCCGAGGCTGCCTGTCTGCTGGGTGCCCCTTCCCTGCTTCCGTGGCTGCCTCTCACCCACCCTCCTGGATTGCTCTAGGAAGCTCGCATTCTTTTCCTTCTGTGATGCTGAGCAATTCTGTGTTCTTCTACTAGAATTCTCTGGTTTGAATCAGAGTCCAGGGTCCAGGTAGGAAATAGAAACCACACCAGTGATTTTCACAGACAGAATTTAATATACAGCATTGCTAACAAGAATTAGGTTGCTGACCAGTTAACTGAAATGGCAGAGTGTATATTAAGGTATCCCAGAGGTTGCAATTGCAGAGGGCAGCAACTACCCCAAGGGCTGAAGGAACTAAGGGAAGAGTTTGGAGCTATGAAAACATAAATGCTTGAGGGTGGGCCCTGTGAAGATGGGATTCTTACCCAGGATGAAAGTGCACTTCTTAGTCAGAGCTGGTGTCTCTGAGCTTGGAGAAGATGTCCGAGGGTCTGGGACCTAGATTTCCACAGAGGGAACGCTATCTATCTGGTGCTGATGTCTCTAAGGCTGAGGTGTGATGAAAGTGGCTGTGCACGTGCTAGAAAAGCAGGCACCTGGATTCTGTGGCTGATTTGGAAAGGAACTGCCTCTGCTGCGGTGAAGTGGCATTGCTACTATGTTGCTCAAAACAGCAGGAAACAGACAAGAAGAAATAGGTTTCCTTCTCCTCTTCCAGCCCGGCAGCCTCCCTCTTGAGTCCCTTCTTGGTGGAGCCCAACAGAGCAGGTGGCCATACAGAAGTGTGCTTTGCAGGTCTGATCTCAGCATCATTAAGCAGAATACAGAAGGAAGACACGGAGCTGGGAGACAGCAGCTTCATAACTGGTGCACACACCCAAAGCCACTAGTGTGTTCAGCAAAATCAAAGAACTTCCAAATGAACAGGGTCACTCTTTCATTCCAGTGGCCTTTCTCTGTCACGGAAACCTGGCTGGCATATGACTGGAGGGACTAGCAGATGGGAAAATGGGAGGAGAAATCAAACATTTAAGATATGCCTCCTTTGCCCATCAGTGCCAGATCCTTAGGTCGGGGCACTCACTTCTAAGTGCTATTGGCATCTTCCTGGGACTTTAGGAAAAAATTTGCTACAGCGGTTTCCAACTGGCTGGGAAGCACCTGAGGCTCAGCTCCTGCACCGTCCACTTGGAACTGGATTGGTTGTCCTTGTCCCTGACTCTTCTATGATTTCCTCTCTGCATCCAGCTCTATTTAGATGGCTTGCCCTCTGCAAACCTTCCCTCTATAAGGGCCTTACTCTGCTAGACCCCCTCCATTCACCCTACATAGCAGTCACAGCCAAGGCTCAGTCCCATGTCTGTCTGATTTCAAGTCCCTGGACAGAACCTCTGCATCTCAGGACAAGGGGAAGTGACACTTTTTAAATATTAAATCTTGTCTCCTTCCCAATAATTTTAAATATGATTTCCACATAATAAGGCTTTGTGAGATTCGGAGAGGTTAAGTAGCTTGCCCCAAATCATAGAGCCACTGAGTGGTAGAGCCTGGCTTTCAATACTTGATGGTTTGGCTCTGTCTCCTACCTTGAAGATGACAATTATGTGGAAAATATGTGGCAGTTTCTCTTTTCCTCCAATCTGTCCTCCATGAATGAAATGAGTAAAGGATAATCCAGGAGTGATGGCTTAAGCCTGTAATCCCAGCACTTTGGGAGGCCAAGGCAGGAGGATCACTTGAAGCCGGGACTTTGAGACCAGCCTGGGCAACATAGCAAGATCCTACCTCTACCAAACAATGAAAAAGGGGAAGAAAAATAATTAGTAAAGGATACTAGCATTCCTTCCTGCTGGTTGAATTCAGCATCAGAAGCTTTCTTAGCACAGTGCTCTAGAACACCATTACCAATTAAATGGAGTGGGCACACGAGGTGAAACTTATTTAACATGTTTGCCATGAGTCAGTCTCTTTTTTTTTGGGGGGGCGGGGGCCTGTGACCTCAGCTTATTGCAACTTCTGCCTTCTGGGTTCAAGCATTCTTGTCCTTCAGCTTCAAGAGTAGCTGGGATTACAGGCGCACGCCATCATACCCAGCTAATTTTTGTATTTTTAGTAGAGATGGGGTTTCACTATGTTGGCCAGGCTGGTCTCCAGCTCCTGACCTCAACTGATCCACTCGCCTCGACCCCCCAAAGCGCTGGGATTTTTGGCGTAAGCCAACATACCTATTTTCTATGTAATAGAAAGGCTCTGTAGAATTTGATGAGTCAGGAAGCAGAAGCAACTGTGGCTCCTCAACCTTTTCTCCTCTGCTTTTAAGGCACGTGTTCTTTTGGGCGGATCTGATTTTGTTCTGGTGTTCTGGATCAAAGAAGAAGCGCGCACAGGGGAGGTGGGAAGGGTGGCAGGGTAACCGCAAAGGGGAACGCTCCCGGGTTCCAGCTGTCAGGATGCTCCCGAGGGCTCCCAAAGAAAGCTGTGCTGCCTTCTGGCTTCCAGCCAGCACGGGTTCCCTTCAGTTGAACCTGATGCAGTTCCAGCCCGCCAAGCCTTTCCCTTGGCCACCCAGAGCTGGGCAGGAAAGAGGTAAAGGATATTTTGGCAGGAACAGACGAGTGGCCCCTGCTGCTAAGACAGGCCTGCCCACCGTGGATTCAGAGAAAGGTATTACTGAGGTTGGCGGAGATGCCCTGATTGTCTCTGGAATTGGGATCGTTTAGGGCACGGGTCTGCGCGCAGAATAGGGGTGCCACTGGAGCGCCATGTGCACCCACCTCCTCCCGGCTTCCCACATCCTCCCCACACGTGGAAGCACCCCTCTCCACAACGGGAACTTGTAGAGCAAAGCTAACACACAGTCATGTCTGCTCGGCCAAGAGAAATAAGGCGGCGGGGCTGGCTGCTAACCAGAGGGAGGCGGCGGCCTCTCAGCCCAACCACCATTTCGTTTCAGGAAATGCTGCCAGACTCCAAAATCAGCAAAGCAAGGCTGTCCCTGATACCTAGATGCGTAAATCAGGGCTGCAGAGGGGGTCGGCCTGCGGCCACTGGGCTCCAGCGAGGCAGACACCCAGCCATGGCACAGGCTCCAGATCTGATTGGCTTAATGTGGTCTGGGACAAACCATCCTGAGCTTCTGAGGCGCAGAAAGAGAGGAAAGGCCTGCCATGGGAGCTGCGTGGTTTCTCAAGGCCAATTTGGTGCAGAGGCACAGCAGCAGGGTTCAAGGACCTGGGACCGGTGTTGCTGTGTTCCCGGGGAGTCAGGCATGGGGACACACATTTGAAGCAGTCTGAGGACCCTGTCACCTGCCCTGAGGATTAGACCTGAGTTACGTACGGTTCCCCATTTGTTTTACAAGCCCCTGGGCAAGCGGTTCAGGCTGGCAGGATGGAAAATTGGCGTGTGTGTTTTGGGAGGAATGTTCACTTACTTCACTCATTTTGTGATTCTCTTGGAAGGTAAATATTGCAAATAAATAACTCATATCTCTATTTTCCAGTAATCAAGAAGGGATTTGGTTGTTTACTTATCTATGGACCGGAGGGAAGGTGACTCTCCCTGTGTGTACACATTAAATAGATTTGTATGTCTTTTCTCCTATTAGAAAAAAAGAGGCAAGGTGTGGTGGCTCATGCCTATAATCCCAACATCTTGAGAGGCTGAGGCAGGTGGACGACTTAAGGTCAGAAGTTTGAGACCAACCTGGGCCAGCATGGCGAAACCCCATCGCTACTAAAAATCTAAAAAAAAAAAAGAAAAAAAAAAGTAGAGGGGCGTAGTGGCACACACCTGTAATCCTAGCTACTTGGGAGGCTGAAGTAGGAGAATCATTTGAATCTGGGAGGCAGAGGTAGCAGTGAGCCAAGATAATGCCACTGCATTCCAACAGCCGTGACAGTGAGACTCCCACTCGAAAAAGAAAAAAAGGCAAGAAATATGGAGGGTGGAAGTGGTTCACAGAGGTCTTTGAGAAAATGTGACATGTGAGATTGATGCGCTAGTTCTCTTCCCGCACCACCGGTGGGTATGACATGTGCAGCTTGTACTGAGTCCCTTTACCTGATAGGATATTGCCATCGTGTCACTTAGAAAAGCTCACTGAAATTCTGCTACAATTCCCTCTACTTTGAATGGAAGCAATTTGTTAGCTTAAGGGTCTTCTGGGAAAGACAACTGTATCAGTAGGTCATCCAGATATCTCCTAAAACCCCTCAATGTCTTACTGGCTGTATAAATTGGACAAGGTTCCTAACTTTTTTGGCCTTTGGTTGGTTGATCAATGAAATGGAATCGTACACATACACATACGTATATTTGAATATACATACATATACGTATACTCACATATCACACACATAGAAGCCAATTGCAACCATTTTATGAAAACATTGAATGTGGGTTCTAATTAGAAATTAAAGATTAAGACATTATACACACTTGTGTAATGTAAGCACACTGTTAATATTTTTTGAGAATGGTGACTGCAGCTGATGATTGATGACAGAAATCCAGGTCTTATGGAGTGTGAGTGAAATATTAGCCTTGTGAATCTACTTTTAAACTACTTCGAATCCTGCTTTTTCCAGGGCAAAATCATTTGCTCTCATGCTTGGGAGGAGCAGAAACAAGTGTTTATGAGCATGGACTTTGGAGTCCGGTAAACAGAAGTCCAAATCCTGTTTCCACCACTAATAGCTGTGTGACCTGGGGCAAGTCATTTAACCTATCTGAGCCTGTATTTTCTTATTTAGGAAATGGAGGTAACAACGCTTGGCTTGTGGCTGGTTTTGACCGCATACTGTCCACTGGGTAGTGCTGTGTCAGTCTGTGATTTCTTGAAACCATGAGCGTCAAACAGGCATTCTGAAGATGACAGAATAGAAGCATGCAAAGAACTCGGGTCCCTGATGACATTGTTGAGCCGCGGGGTTAACCAACCTTGAAAAGCCACTCAACTTTCAGGCTTCTCGATACAGAACATAATATGACCCCTTATTGGTTCAAGTCAGTTGAACTGTCAGTTTTTTTCTGTTACTTTTAGCTAAATGTTTCCTAACTGATAGAATAATTTCATCTTAAATGAAATTAAAAGGGTTTTACCAACCAAAGCCACAAACCGCATAGACCAGCAGTTCCCAAGCTTTTCGGCACCAGAGAACTGTTTTGTGGAATACAATTTTTCCACACACCTGGGATGGGGGCGGGGTTGGGGGGATGGTTTGGGGAGGAAGCTGTTCCACCTCAGATCAGGTATTAGATTCTCATAAGGATCGTGCAACTTAGTCCCTCGCATGCATAGGTCCCAACAGGGTTTGTGCTCCTGTGAGAATCTAATGCCAGCACTGACCTGGCAGGAGGCAGAGCTCAGGCGGTAATGATAATGCTCCCTCACCCACTGTTCACCTCCTGCTGTGTGCCCTGCTCCTAACAGGCCACAGACTACTACTGGTTTATGGCCTGGGGTTTGGGGACCCCTGGTGCAGATAGTTTTGCTAAATACTGGAAAATTCAGATGAAATCCAGGGAGGATTTTCGGTAACATTTAAGGTAACAATTAAGGGAGGCTCCAGGGATGCTCTTTTAAGGAGAGGGTTACTTAGGGAGCTACGGTCACTTTACTTCTAGGAAGCCTTTACAAGGTTCAGATCAGGAGAAGGCCATGTTTGAAGTTTTTTAAAAGGTTTTTTGCTTCTGAATTGTGTATGCATATGGAGCATGGACTGGAGTGAGCAAAGATTCCAGTGGAGAATGTCTCTCAAAGACTGTTGTAATAGTCCAGGTGAGAAATGGTGTGACTCTGAATGAACGTGGGAACACAGAAGAGGGAGATTTGAAGGATTGGTGCATGAAGCGAAATAAAAATTGATGCATTGTCAATTTTTTAAATGAATACCAGGTAATTGTGTATCACAGAAACCAAAGGAGGGGAGAAGAGTGTGTGAAGAAGAAAACAGTGATTACTACCACCAATACTAATATCTTTTCTTAAAAGAAATTTTATGATTTGTATTTTTTAAGAGACAGGGTCTTGCTCTGTCACTCAGGCTGGAGTACAATGGTGCAATCATGGCTCACTGTATCCTTGAATTCCTGGGCTTAAGTGAGCCTCTTTTCTCAGCCTCCTGAGAGCTGAGACTATAGGCATGTGCCACCATGGCTGGCTAATTTTTAAATTTTGTGTAGAGATGAGGTATCTCTATGTTGCCCAGGCTAATCTCATACTCCTGAGCTCAGGTGATCTTCCTTCCTTGGCCTCCCAAAGTGCTGGAATCACAGGCATGAGCCACACTCAGATCAATACTAAAATCGATAACCAAATATTGAGGGTTGGCCTTGTGCCAAGCATGGTCAGACTGTTTACACATATTATTCTATTTAATCCTCATGAGAAACTCATGACATAGGCACTCATATTATCTTCATTTTCTGATGAGGAAACCTAGATATTCAAGACTTCATCTCACATTGCTCATAAGAGTAGATCCTGGATTCAAGGTCTTACTGCTCCTGAAGCCTATTTATTAACCCACAGGATACTCTCCTGATATGCCATGATGCGGAATGCCAAGTGGGAAAAGTTGCATTTGGCAATTAAGTCATTGGTGAAAAAAGTTTCAGGTAAATGAAGTGCTGGAGTATGGAAGTAGGAGAGAGGGGTGGTGGCTAGGGGACCAGCCTTTGAAGAACCCTAGAACATGGAGGTACAGTGTTTCAGCCTAGAGGTAGACAAGGTCATAAAAGATATGTTTTTCCATTGGGTATCATGAGAATTACTATTATATTTATTAGTCATAATTATAGTGTTTTGAGGATTATAGGTAGACAAGTTTACCCAGGTGACACTTAGAAATCAAAACCTTTTTAATCCTTAAAACAAATTTTTCTCTTACAAGGGGACTAAAATGTTCATGGAAAATAGAATGAAAAATGTCAAAAATATAAATTTTATTTCTCTACATCAGTGCTTCAAGTTTCGGATACTTCTATAAGTGATGATATTAGCCATTTAGTCCATTCCTAAAGAACTGAGGATCTTGGGAATTTAACCATGTCAACATAATCATTTTTACATTACGAACTGAAGAAATGTGAGTGCTCTTTAAACGTTTTTTTAAGATTGGAAAACAAAAATAAATCAAAAGGACTGAAGTCAACACTGTAAAGTGGATGCCTAGTGATTTCCCGAAAAACTTTCATGAAATTGCCCTTGTTTGATGAGAAGAATGAACATGAGCATTGTCACGGTGGAGCTTTCCTGGGTATTTTTCTGCTAATGCTTTGATTAACTTTCTCAAAACACACTCATAATAAGGAGATGTTATTGTTCTTTAGCCCTCCAGAAAGTCAATAAACAAAATGCCTTGAGCATCCCAAAAAACTGTTGCTGTGGCCTTTGCTTCTGACTGGTCCATGTTTGTTTTGACTGGACCATTTCCTACCTCTTGGTAGCCATTGCTTTGATTGTGCTTTGTCTTCAGGATCGTACAAGTAAAGCCATATTTCATCTCTTGTTACATGTTCCTTCTCCCAAAGAAATGCTTCAGAATCTTGAGGCCACTTGTTTAAAATCCCCAAAGCTCACTGCCTGCTGTTTCCTCTGCTCTTGATCTGGGCACAGTGGTTTTGGCACCCATCCAATGGAAAGTTTGCTCCACTAATTTTTCTGTCAGAATTGTGTGAGTGGAACCAACTGAGATGACTAGGATGTTAGTTACTGTTTCTGCTCTTAATTGTCGGTTCTTTTCAATTAGGGTATGAATAAAATTAATTTTTTCCTTGAAAATTGATGTAGATGGTCTGCCACTATAGGTTTCATCTTCTACATCATCTCATCCTTTTTTAAAATGAATTAGCCACTTGTAAACTGCTGCTTTTGGTGGGGCATTGTTCCCATTAATTTCTCGTAAAGCATTAATGATTTCACCATTCTTTCACCCAAGCATCACCATAAATTTGATGTTTGTTCTTGTCTTACTTTAGCAGAATTCATGTTGCTGTGACGGGTTCTTTTCCAACTGATATCTTATCCTTCAGAATACTTCAAACTAGATCCTGCTCAGCCATACTATAACAAGTTAGTGCAAATTTATGTTGGTGCAAAAACATTTGAAATTCATGATTTTTTTCATAATATGCATTTTCCATCAATGTTCTGAAGACCTCTAGTATTTCATATCAAATTCTAAGCAAAAGATTTAACAATGCTAAGTCTGGTTAGACTGGGAAGTCATGTCAGCTACTGGACACAGTAGAACTTGGAATGACAGCCTCTCTTCCACCCCTCCAATAGTTTTTGGATGACCATCCTAATTCAATTGACAACATCTAATCAAAATTAAGAGTCTGTCACAAACTTATCCAACGATTATTTACATATGTGAGATTGCTGTTGGTGCAGTGGACTTTTTCTGGGGAATACTTTCAAGTTGAACCTGACTCAATGTTTATTAGAAAAGCATTCTGGCCGGGTTGCTGGCTCTGTGAGCCAATCACAAATGCCAAAATTGCTGGCTAATTGCTTCAGTGTAAATGCCAGCTCTCCTCTGGGGCTTCTGAAAGGTTAACGTTCTCTTGATACTCCCAACTCTGCTCTTGAGCCCTGGGAGGCTGCCCAGTCGGTAATGGGAAAAGGGTAGCAATCGCCACTTTCCCTCTTCCTTAGGATGGGATTAACGAGAGAGACTGGAGACTGAGCTATTACACATACTTATTTGCAGAGGGCTGATGGAATCCGAGGGTCTGATTTTCAGGACTTTTTGGATTGCCTGCTTCTAGGGGATAGGAACATCTACATTTCTTCTTACCCCTCCTTTTCCTTAATCTGGAAACACTCCACAGAGAAGTGGAGGGCAAGTAGAGGGCATGCTTTCCAATTAAACAGGAGGCTTCAACATGATGATGTAAATAATGAAATAATTGTACTTCCCTGAGGCATTGTTAAACTTGTCTTTTAAGGACTTTTCTTTCTTGATGAAACAAATTTTGTTAGCAGGCAAGCTTTTGGAGGTCAGAGACCAGGTCTTTTGGTTCTTTTATATCTATCATAATTGTGATTGCTGTTCATGAAATATTTTCAGTTCTTTCCTCTTCTGGGTATATGGTAGGATCCCACTTTGTGGGTAGGTGGGTTCTTGAGCTTAGTCTGGTCCACCTACCACCTACCATGTTATGATACAAAACATGTGTCATTTCTGTGCTAGAAGATGGAGTTTCCTGCTTGAGATCCTTCAGACCTTTCTTTTCTCTTTGGCATGGCAACCAGTAATGTGCATAGTGGTGGCTGCTTTAGCAACCTAAATACCTAAATATTTAGGAAGAATAGACTCCCCTCCCACCCCCAACTCCTGTGGGCTCCTGCTAACTCTCAATAGACATGTGATATGAGTGAAAATCAACGTTGGTAGCTTTAAGCCACCAAAAATTTGGGGCTGGGCACGATGGCTCACACCTGTAATCCCAACACTTTGGGAGGCTGAGGCAGGTGGATCACCTGAGGTCAGGAGTTCAAGACCAGCCTGGCCAACATGGAGAGACCCCATCTCTACCAAAAATACAAAAATTAGCTGGACATGGTGGCATGCATCTGTAATCTCAGCTACTCGGGAGGCTGAGGCAGGAGAATTGCTTGAACCTGGGAAGGGGAGGTTGCAGTGAGCCAAGATTGCACCACTGCACCCCAGCCTGGGTGACAGAGCGAGACTCCACCTCAAAAAAAAAAAAAAAAAAAAGGAATTATTTGTTACTACAGTATAATCCTTACTGACACAATGTAAGAGCTAACCTATATTTCGAGTACAAACTTCATCTGTATAATTTAGTGTATGCTGTGGGCCATTATGTATTATAAGCACCTTAAGGGCCGAGGTGGTGTTCTATTCATTTTGCATTCCTGGCATGTAGCAGAGATACAGGATGTTTCTTAACTGAAGTTATTGTATGAATGCTTGGGTACCTGAAGAGATTGGAAAACATGAAGAGAATGAGTGCCTGAAATTCAGTGTTTCTCCTAAATTTTAAGCTAATAGTTTCAGCTCCTTCTCTTCGCATTGCTTTCAAAAGAACAACTTTCAAGAGAAAAATTTCACTAAGTGTATTTTCTCTCTCCCTGCAGTCTCAAGTGGAATCATAGTAAATTACAGAAAAACATTCTTTGGAGAGAGAGCAGCAATCTGGTTAATCCACAGGCCACACAATCATGGTTGAAAGTTAGGTATGTTCAAAGCAAGGGTATTATTTCTCTTTTGGATATGAGGAAGGCTTGCAGCACCCATTCTAGAGGCAGAGGTGTCTAGTCTTACAGCCAGTGGTCTCAAACATTTGCCACTCATAACCATCCAGTAACTTTATAAGTAATATAGTAATTGATTTATCCATATTTCAATGGGATTAAGGTTCTCAGGATCGTGATTTGACTGATTAGAGGAATAAGATGATGAGTAATACCATTTCAAATGGCCGTATTTCTAGCCAAAAGCTAAGAATCATTTTAGTTAACATATTGGCTGAATACACCGTTTCTATGGAACTTTCTAAAATGCTGAAATAGCTGGAAGGTTCTCCCACTACTCCGTTTGACTAATAGCCTAGAAATTGCTCATTCTCATACTTCATTCAGGTCCCCACTATGCCACCTAAAACAGCTATAGCCTCACCTGGACATACCCTCTTCTTACTTGTGATCTGAAATTATACAGTTTTTACTTGTGTACTTGACTGTTGTCCAGTTTTCTCCACTTGAGTATAAGTTCCATGAGGGACAGAGAGATACTTCTGGTCACTGCTTTCATTCTGGAACCTAGAACAGTGCCTGACACATACTCATTACTCAATCTGTGCTTATTCAATGTATGAGCAAATGAATGAGTGAATGGGTCCATCTCTTGATGCAATACTTGAATCACAGAATTCGTATACTGATAGAAGCAGAAGGAAACCATCAGTGATCCAATTGAAGGCCTCCATTTTACAGATCAGCAAGCTTTGGGCCATGCCTAGGGTCACACACAGGTGTGGTAGAGCAGGGACCATGACTCTTGGCCTTGCATCATTTCCATTTCTGCATGCCAATGCCTACTCTACAGCTGCTAGAGAGGGAGGAGATGGGGGACAGTGGAAACATATGGAGTGGAAAAGGGAAGTGCTGGCAACAGAGGACACCAGTGCCTTCAACACGTCCCATCTTCCCTTTGCTACCCAGCTAACCTATCAGCAAAGGTGGGAGTGAAAGTTACAAGGATTCTGGGTCAGGAGCAGTGACTAATGCCTGTAATCCCAGCACTTTGGGAGGCCGATGCAGGTGGATCACTTGAGGTCAGGAATTCAAGACCAGTCTGACCAACAGGTGAAACCCCATTTCTACTAAAAATACAACCATTAGCCAAGTGTGGTGGCACACACCTGTAGTCCCAGCTACTCGGGAGGCTAAGGCAGGAGATTCGCTTGAACCCAGGAGGCGGAGGTTGCAGTGAGTTGAGATTGTGCCATTATACTCCAGCTTGGGCGCCAAGAGTGAAGCTCCATCTAAAAAAAAAATGTTACAGGGATTCTGGAAGGGAGGAAAATAAAAATGAAGTGTGGGACATACCAAAAAGAGAGGGCAGGGGGTCAAGAAAGATGCTGTACTTCTGCCTCAACTTTCCATCATAAACTTGAGTGCCTTTTTTTTTTTTTCTGTAGCTCTTTTAAAAATTATGAGCCACTGAGTATTTTAAAGGGATTTTCTGTTGTGTCATAAATATTCAGACTGGAAATGGTAATTGTTCCCAGTGATTAATTCTGCTTACTTGGGAAAGTTGTGCAAGGTTTTCACTGGAGGGTATGTCTTTTATGTTTTCATGTTACTCATATATATTGCAATTTGTCCTGAACTGGACTCGAGACAGTGAAGTTAGGGTTGAGGGCTTTTATTTTTCTTTCTTTCTTTTTTCTTTCTCTCTTATGGCAGTGTTTGGAAATACTTAAATTGGATGGTTTGTATTAACCCTCCCTGGGCTGAGATGAAGGTAATTGATGGGGCTCAGGGCCAGAAGTTCCTCCCGGCTATTTCGGTTGTATTGGTCGGGGTTAATGGAGAAAAACTCGATGTTGAAGGTTACCGCATTTCCCTTTGCTTCCATTTTAATGATACGTGCCTGCCAGTGTTTTCTCTTTGAAGAGCAATTTAATAAACAATCACTGGCGTTTCATGTTGAGGGTAAGATCTGTAATGGCATTCATCTCCCCGGGAGTTCTTCCTCAGCAAGTGATTGGATCAAGACCGTTGCAGTGAACGCAGGCCAGCCCGGCCTGGGGCCTTCGAAGGCACTGTGGGTCCCCCCATGCAGGGCATAAAGATGGGCTGAGGGTTGGGGTGGGGGACAATTTTCTGAATGATTCTGAATTCCACTTAGATTTCTCTGATTTTAAAGACATTTCCCAAGGAAATCAAACCTAAGCCTACAATTACACTGAGGGCCCTTGCAGGGGAGGCCAAGGGGCAGCGGGCACAGAAAGCTCTGGAATGTGATCTTCAGCCAGGATCTGTGCTTTGGTGTAAGAAGGAAGCTGAACAGCCAAGGGCTTTCATTGTTAAAGAGGACTCTTAGGGGCTCTTAGGCTTGACAAGGAAGATCATCATCAAATGGTGCTTTATTCAACACCCACGTTGGGAATGCACTGTTCTGGGTGCTATACAAAGCAAGCCTGGGCAAAGAGTGGGGCTATGACCATCTATTTTTTATTAAAATCACATGTAAATTTATACAGCCACAGTAAGGGTGGGACTCAGGTTCCAGCCACGGTGCTGCATGAGCCTAAGTGCGGCTGGGCCCAGGTATGCATGCTGAGAAGTAAGGAGCTTGACTTTTCCGGTTTCTCCTGTTCCGAAATTAACAATGACGGTGTTCTAGCAAAAGCACTATTGACAGGGGAACGGCCCTAAGGGACACTCTGTGGCATGGCCCAGGGCTGAGGAGGGGAAGGACATCTGTCATTTCTCTCCATCCATGATGAGGCTCCATTGCGACTCACAGTGCTTGTCCCAAAGACCATTTCAATGATGATTTCTGTAAAGCCAGAGGTTGGCAGCATCTCAAATGTAGCAAGCTGGTTTATTTATTCTTTTTCCTTTTGGCGTGCCAGGATTGGAGAGAAAGTGGTACCCAGACACCTGTTTGGGACTCCTTTGAGAGCAAGGATGTCACTTTTGACAAGGGGAGAGCTGGTGGTGGCCAACTCTCAGCTACTTCAGGGAAGAGGTGTTCATGGGCACACTGGGGTGTAACTGACCCCCACTCAGTTGAGAGTGGCTATTCCTGGGGCTTTGGACCTGCATACTGTACTTTTTAAATTTTTGAAACAGAGTCTCACTCTCTTGCCCAAGCTTGAGTGCAGTGGCGCGATCTTGGTTCACTGCAACCTCCGTCTCCTGGGTTCAAGTGATTCTCTTGCCTCAGCCACCTGAGTAGGTGGGATTACAGGTGCATGCCACCATGTCCCAGCTAATCTTTGTATTTTTAGTAAATTGATGGGATTTTGCCATGTTGGCCAGCTGGTCTCGAACTCCTGACCTCAAGTGATCCACCCGCCTGGGCCTTCCAAAGTGCTGGGATTATAAGCGTGAGCCACCGCGCTTGGCCATACTATCTGTATCTTATCTTTTAAAAATCCTAACAACAAAAAGATATTCTAAGCTTTAGCCAGTGATATGTTTATTGGAAGTAATAATATAAAACTAAAAATATGCCAAAGCGTCTACAGAATAATTAGTATGGCACTTTGTTGACAGTGGAAATGAGTTTTGATGGGTGGGTGTGAAAGCAAACGTGGTCTTCACATGTTGAGGATGGAACTGGAGCTGCCAAAGGTCTCCTGAAATAGCTCTTTAGAGTCAGCCTGGGGGTCATGCTTTTACCTAGGCTGCCATATAACCTAAAGGCTGGGTCTTTCTCTGGCTCAGCCAGACACAATGTTAGATGTAGAATAAGGAATTAGGGTCAGGGCAACCTAACAGTTCTCCAACCTCTATCCACTCACCCATTTTTGCCGACAAATACACATTGAGAATGTCCTCCAAGACTCCACTTAGCAGGAGGAAGAAGAGTGGTTTTCCTTCTCTATATTTCTGGGAAAGAATTAGTTCTAATTCTGGCGGATTTTTCTGTAGCAAGATTGTGTGATGAGTTCATAAACTACTCAGGACAAATGGGAGACTGAGGATGGCTGAATGAAAAAGTTCTTACTAGGGTCATAAAGGGCTGATTTTTCAGGACAAACACGATGCTACCTGACTCAGTAGAGTCCAGTGGCTGATGGAGGGTTCCAGAGCAATTCTCCCACCTCCCATTCCCAGCTCTGCTGTTAACTAGCTGCGTGGCTTTAGGCAAAGTGCTGAACCTTTGAGTGCCTCCATTTCTGTATCTGGGAAATGGGGATGGTGATAGAATTTACCATAGGTTGTGGTTGAGGCAGGAGAATAGGATCTCGACAAGGGGAATCTAACGCCAGTTCACATTGACCTCCCAGAACTAAACTGAAAGGAAAACCCCAACTTCCCAAGCTTAAGTAACAAAAGGATCAGAGGTGACTCCCTTTGCAAACCCTAGCTTTTCTGCCCGGCAGATGGAAAATTGAAAGTACTTCTCATTGTGAGCCAAGTCTTCATTTGCATAGGAGTGCAACTTTGTAACTTCACTTTAGCCTCTGGTTGCTTTCTGCAACCAGACTGCAACCAGACTGATTGAGGACTACTACTTCATTTGCATGGGGTCAACACCAAGTGGCGAACGGGAAACCTCTAGTGTGTATTTGGAGCCCAGAAGAGTCTATAAATGGGCTCTTGAGTACCTATGCCCAGGCTGCTCCCACTCTGTGGTACGTACTTTTGTTTTCAATAAATCTCTGCTTTTGTTGCTTCATTTTTTCCTTGCTTTGTGAGTTTTGTCCAATTCTTTGTTCAAAACGCCAAGAACCTGGACATCCTCCACTGGTAAAATGGTGAGGGCTAAGTTATTGTAAGGGTATGTGAGTATATTATGCAGAAAACACCAGAACAGTGTCTGGCACATAGTAAATATGTGAAAAATGCTGTAATGTTTCCTTCTTCATTCAGAACTTCAAATAGATATACTTATTTCCATCTCTCTCACCCCTGTTGAATCTGTATTAAGTCCTAATATTTTGCCTGAGGGAGTTGTACTTGTTGGGTTTACCAACAAAGTAATCAGTTCACCGCTTCATGCCCTTCGTAAGAAACAAGCAAGCAATTAAACGAATGTTTGCTGAAAAGCCCTATGCACTTCCTCTTCCTTCAAGACAGCGAAATCCCATCTCAGGCCAGGTGTATACAGTTAATGTGGGAAAAAATGTAGATCTCCATATTCATCTAGTGAATTTGAAAAGGCACGTTATTCAGATTTATCAAACACTCTAGTGGGTCTTAAATTTGGTTCTGTGTCTCAAACAGCCAAAGAACTTAAAATACCAATATCTGGGCACCACTCTGTCTAATAAAAGTTCCTCAGGTGATTCTGAGCACAAAACCCCAAATGAGTACACAGCCTATAATCTGCTTTAGTTAAGTAGATCTGAATAAAGTACCACTAAAGATATATTTATATTGAACTGGGTTCTTCCTGTTAGTATCTCGCATTATGAAATTAATGATTTGCTGCTATCAACCTGGATTCACACGTTAATGATACTACAATTCACAAGTGTTCCAGCACCTTACAACACACTCGAGCAATATTAATCGAAAAGGAGCAGCAGAAATAATTTAAGTAAAACTGCAATTGCCACAGAGCTCTGACTTTGAAACACTTGTACATGAAGTGCCAGGACCCCCCTGTTGCAAGGTTCTAGGGGGGCTGTTTGCAGAGTGTAGACTGAAGACTGCCTCAGGAAGGGCGACTTGCTGGTCCTGCAGGACTGGGCACAGGCGCAGGCAGGGTCCCTGCCCAGCACAACTACGCCCTATCCCAGCTGGAGTCCCCATAGGGAAACTCCCCTCTCTTACTCACCTCCATCCCCTCCCCCTCCACTCCTGCAGCCTCCATGCACCTCAGTGGGAAACAGATCTGCACTACAAACTGCCCCCTACTTGCAGAGTTCTAAGCTCACGTAATTACACAGTGTTTAGAACAGTGCAGTAAATCAAAAGATACTTCCTTAGCCCTGGAGGTGAATAGAATAGTTTTATGTCATTAAACCCCACAACCAATGGACCCTTTATGACACGGACTTCTTTGGGAGGTGATGCCTCTGTCCTTGTGAGAGTCCTGGCTCCTGGTAGGTTTCTTCCGGTGCCTCCCAGGCAGTTGGAGGAGCAGCTCTCATTAGGTCATGTTTACTGAAGGTGCTTGTTTTCTGTCTCTCCATTCATTCAGTTACAGGACACCCGACGGGACAAAGCGTGTTGTAACTGACCACCAATGGAGCCGGCTCTGTTCACGGATTATGGTTGTCTTGGCAACCAGCTTTGCTGAACTCACCACAGCAAACATGGAATGAATGACTGGGTCAACACCCCAGATAAAAAGAGGGTTATGCAACAGTTCGCTGAACCCTTGGTGGTTTTTTTTTTTTTCTGGACATTTCCCAGAATGTCCCCATATTCAAAAATTCCAAATGAAGAATTCTTATTTAAACCCATAACAAGTATTTCCATTGTTCATAGAAAAGAGCTGTTGCTTTTGGAAATATAATTTAAGGTCTGTAGACGATTTCAACTGGGTGCTGCTTCAGTTTCAGTAACCGTGCAAAAGCATATTTAACGATAAGTTTTCCCTAGACAGGAAACGAGAGAGGCCACTCATGTATTTCTAGTGATCTACATAAATAATTTCATCTACTTAGATTCAAAACTTTAGTCATTAAATGGTTTTACTCTCAGCTAAATAGATTCTTGAAAATGAATTTTAAAATGCAGAAATAAGCTTTTGAAAAAAAATTCGGAGACAGGATGGAGCCTCTCTTTGTGGAAAAGCAAATTGGCAAACAGGACAATTTATTTAAGACAGTGAGTACAAAGGGAGCAAGGTTCTGGGCTCTCCTGTTCCCCAAGCCATTTAATTCTATGCAAACAATTACATGGTAATATAATCCAGGTTTCTAGAATAGTTTATGTTTATTTCTGTTTTGGACTGGAAGAAAAATATTGCACCGGGTCAGATAGTAACAGTTGTTATGACTTGTACCTGGGTGGTTAACACAGCTTTCCTTGTAATTATTCTCCTTTGTGTTTTCCTGATTTGTAGATTTCTCCTACACTCAGAACTCTGACTCCTGGAGATGTTTTTTTTCAGCTGCTTCTTCCTCCTCCCACCTTTTCTTTTTCTCCCAGTAGAATCTGATCTGAGGTTTTATAGAAAGTAGGCTCTAAGAGCTGGTTGTTGCCTTCTTCAACAGCTCATTTCAGATGCCTGAGTTGAGGTCTTCCTTCATTTTCTTCTGTTTGCTCCGAAGACACTGGCCCATGTTTCTTTAAATTCAGATTGTACTTCTCTCAATAGCAGTTTGTCTTGTCCTTAAAATCTAGCCAGGGCAGGAGAAGGAGCCATGAAATATCTTGAAGAGTCCTTTTATTTTTATGTTTTTTAAAATGGCTCATGGCCCATGTCAATTATTTTAGATCGAGTAATTGGTAAGTGTAGCAAGCGTACACTTACCACCAGAGAATTTCAAAATATCTTCCTTTTTATTGTGCTTTTACTTCCTATTTTGTCCTAAACACAAACTGTTTTTTTCTGGAAAATTATGGATATGGATAAAAATAATGAACATAGTGCAAAAAAAATGTACTTTTTTGAAATAAATATTTTAAACAGTATTCACTATGTATTTATCTTTATATTTTTTAGAGACAGGGTCTTGTTCTGTACCTGGGCTAGAATGCAGTGATGTGATCATAGGTCATTGAAATCTTGGCCTCCTGGGCTCAAGTGATCCTCTCACCTCAGCCTCTCAAGTAGCTGGGACTACAGCTATGCAACACTACACCTGGCTGATTACAATTTTTTTTTTTTTTTGTAGATATGAGGTCTCCTGTGTTGCCCAGGCTAGTCTCAAACTGACTTTTGAATGTTGACTGGATACACAATGAAATGAAGGCAGAAATAAAGATGTTCTTCGAAACCAACAAGAACGAAGACACAACATACCAGAATCTCTGGGACACATTTAAAGCAGTGTCTAGAGGGAAATTTATAGCAATAACTGCCCACATGAGAAGCAAGGAAATATCTAAAATCAACACCCTATCATCAAAATTGAAAGAGCTAGAGGAGCAAGATCAAAAAAACTCAAAAACTAGCAGAAGACAAGAAATAACTAAGATCAGAGCAGAACTGAAGGAGATAGAGACATAAAAAAACCCTTCAAAAAAATCAATAAATCCAGGAGCTGCTTTTTTCAAAAGATCAACAAAATAGATAGACTGCTAGTCAGATTAATAAAAAAGAAAAGAGAGAAGAATCAAACAGATGCAATACAAAATGATAAAGGGGTATCACCACCAATTCCACAGAAATAAAAACTACCATCAGAGATTACTACAAACAACTCTATGCACACAAACCAGTAAACCTGGAAGAAATAGATAAATTCCTGGACACTTGCACCCTCCCAAGGCTAAACCAGGAAGAAGTCGAAACCCTGAATAGACCAATAACAAGGGCTGAAGTTGAGGCAGCAATTAATAGCCTACCAATCAAAAAAAGCGTAGGTCCAGATGAGTTCACAGCCGAATTCTACCAGACATACAAAGAGGAGCTGGAATCACTCCTTTTGAAACTATTCCAAACAATACAAAAAGAGGGAATCCTTCCCAAATCATTTTATGAGACCAACAACATCCTGACACCAAAACCCGGCAGAGACTCAACAAAAAAAGAAAACTTCAGGCCAATATCCATGATGAAAATAGATGCAAAAATCTTCAATAAAATATTGGCAAGCTGATTGCAATACCACATCAAAAAGCTTATCCATCAGGATCAAGTAGGCTTCATCCTGGGGATGCAAGGCTGGTTCAATATACGCAAGTCTATAAATGTAATTCACCGCATAAACAGAACCAAAGACAAAAACCACATGATTATCCCAATAGACACAGAGAAGGCCTTCAACAAAATTCAACAGCACTTTATGCTAAAAACTCTCAATAAACTGAATATCAATGGAACGTATCTCAAAATAATAAAAGCTATTTACGACAAACCCACAGCCAATATCATACTGAATGGGCAAAAACTAGAAGCATTCCCTTTGAAATCTGGCACTAGATAAGGACGCCCTCTCTCACTCCTATTCAGTATAGTATTGGAAGTTCTAGCTAGAGCAATGAGGCAAGAAAAAGAAATAAAGGGTATTCAATTAGGAAATGAGGAAGTCAAATTGTCTCTATTTGCAGACAACATGATTGTATATTTAGAAGACCCCATTGTCTCAGCCCAAAATCTCGATAAGCAACTTCAGCAGTCTCAGGATACAAAATCAATGTGCAGAAATCATAAGCATTCCTATATACCAATAACAGACCTAAAGAGAGCCAAATCAAGAACGAACTGCCATTCACAATTGCTACAAAGAGAATAAAATACCTAGGAATACAACTAACAAAGGATGTAAAAGACCTCTTCAAGGAGAACTACAAACCACTGCTCAAGGAAATAAGAGAGGACACAAACAGATGGAAAAACATTCCATGCTCATGGTTAGGAAGAATCAATATTGTGAAAATGGCCATGCTGCCCAAAGTAATTTATAGATTCAATGCTATCCCCATCAAGCTAACTATGACCCTCTTCACAGAACTGGAAAAAACCACCTTAAACTTCATATGGAACCAAAAGAGAGCCCACATAGCCAAGACAATGCTAAGCAAAAAGAATAAAGCTGGAGGCATCATGCTACCTGACTTTAAACTGTACTACAAGGCTACAGTAACCATAACAGCATGGTACTGGTACCAAAACAGAGATATAGACCAATGGAACAGAACAGAGGCCTCGGAAGCAATGCCACACATCTACAACCATCTGATCTTTGACAAAACTCACAAAAACAAGCAATGGGGAAAGGAGTCCCTGTTTAATAAGTGGTGTTGGGAAAACTTGCTAGCCATGTGCAGAAAGCAGAAACTGGACCCCTTCCTGACACCTTACACTAAAATTAACTCCAGATGGATTAAAGACTTAAACATAAGACCTAACACCATAAAAACCCTAGAAGAAAACCTAGGCAATACCATTCAGGACATAAGCATAGGCAAGGACTTCATGACTAAAACACCAAAAGCGTTGGCAACAAAAGCCAAAATAGACAAATGGGATTTAATTAAACTCCAGAGCTTCTGTACAGCAAAAAAAAAAAAAAAAAAAAAAAAAAAAAAAAAAAAAAAAAAAAAAAAAATAAATTTGAAAAGGAACCAACAAAAAAGCAAAAAAATTTTTC